>VZRW01012821.1:309620-338024 GCA_013398125.1 Aegotheles bennettii | reverse complement strand
GCTTGAGAGAGTCCAGCGCAGAGCCACTAAGATGATTAAGGGAATGGAACATCTCCCTTATGAGGAGAGGCTGAGGGAGCTGGGTCTCTTTAGCTTGGAGAAAAGGAGGCTGAGGGGTGACCTCATCCATGGTTACAAATATGTAAAGGGTGAGTGTCAGGACGATGGAGCAAAGCTTTTGTCAGTAATGACTAATGATAGGACAAGGGGCAATGGTTTTAAACTGGAGCATAGGAGGTTCCATGTAAATATCAGGAAAAACTTTGTCACTGTGCGAGTGACAGAGCACTGGAACAGGCTGCCCAGAGAGGTTGTGGAGTCTCCTTCACTGGAGACATTCAAAACCCGCCTGGATGCGTTCCTGTGTGATGGACTCTAGATGACCCTGCTCTGGCAGGGGGGGTGGACTAGATGATCTTTCGAGGTCCCTTCCAACCCCTTAGATTCTGTGGTTCTGTGTGATTCTGTGAAGGGCTTGGCATCTCAATGAGAATGCAAACCATAGCCACTGGTGTTGCTGAGTGCACGTGGGAATGGCCTGACCTTGTTTCATCCCAAGGCAGGAGTGGTATTCAGTACTTTTCTTAAATGCACATGATACAAATCAGAGGCAAATGGTATGAATTTACTTTCCTTTGGGGAGAAGCCTTGATTTTTCTATTCGCATGAGAAACATGTTAAACAAAACACAGACTCCTCAATCATGTGTGTAACAAGCCACTGCAAAAACTGCTAGGACTTTGGTTTCCAGGAAAAAGAGGAGGCTGCTTTCACTGGGACAGACTTGAATGCACAGGAATTTTCAGGGACTCTGTCCCCCCTTCTGCATTTTGTAGCTCCTCTTCACTTCTTTCTCTTAACGCTTGGACTGATGGTACCACTGGAGTGGTCTGGGGAGGGTTTGTCTGTGTGCAGTGTTTTCACCTGAAACCACCATCATGTCAGCACATCATTTGCAAATGTGAGCGCAACAGGAATGCCTTGAGAAGTGCTCATCAGTATGCACACAGGAGCTGCTGTGCACAAATATGTATGAAATTTTGATCATCGGTATTGAAGTGGTGATCCTGAATATAAATTAGCAGGCATCTAAATATATTAAATTTCAGCCAAACGGGAACCAAGTAATACTGCATTTTAAAATCATACTTGTCTTCCATTTTAGAAAGGGAAATCTGATGTTACTTGGTTCTTCAAGCAAGCTAAAGCCCTTCAGGGAATGTAAAAAAACATTATTAAAATAACAGAGATATTTAAATTTGAAAAATAATTGCCTAGGCATAAGCAAGCCTTTTATCATGCATGTGAAGCTTTTAAATCTTTAGATGTTGTTGAGATGTGGCAGATAGGACATAAAAATGCTTACCTGTGCCATACCCTTCTGTTATTTACCAAGGGAATAAATTCTCAAATAAATTGATTATCCTAAACAAACAAACAAACCCTGAACATAGGGAGAATGTACTGTATCTGGTTCCAGCTACCACTTGTGAGGAGTTTGCCCTTACAGCTTGCTTGCTATGGCAGCTCTCTGAAAACCATTAAACCATCGGACATCATCTTCCCCCAGACTTCAAAGAAGAAGAGAGAATTCCCATCATCAGAGATGCGGAAAAACCAGCCTCAGATTTTCCTCAATTCTCATTGCACAGGAGCTGAAATTCACCTTCCCTTGGCATTGCCAGCTGTAATCCTGCAGGCAGCTCTGCATACAGTCAATGCAGAACCCCACATAGGGAAGACATCAGTAAGTTTTGCTTGTTTTATTAGTCTTCATGTAGCATACTCTCTTTAATTAACTATCTCTCCATCAGAAGTTTTTAATTCAACCACTGAGAAACACTTGGATCAACAGTGCAATCTTTCAGGTTTGCAAACAGTACAATTATTTATGGTTTTGAGGCAAAGGTTTTCTATCATGAAAATACCAAGAATTATCTAGCAAGATCCCAGTGCTTCTCCCTCTTTGGAAGCTGTTATTGCCTTCACTTCAAATTGCTCTTGAACAGCAAGTCTGCTGTGTGATATGACTTGCTGTGTGCTCAGTCATGCTCTGTAGCTTCTGTGCATTTTCCTTGTACAAGAAGCATACTGTGTTAGTACTGCATATGTTCAAATCACCGTTACATAAATATTTGATCAGTTGTCTGTTCATCTGAAGCCAGTCTATGCTTAACACATCAACTTGTTATGTTTTAATTGTGGAAAAAGAGAATGCAATGACTATAAAAGAAATAATGGGAAAGCGTGTCAAAAAGTTGGGAATAGCAGTTCAGAAGGCAGTAAATTACTGGTAATTATCTGTCTCCAAAATAACATTGGTACAAGGTGCGTCTGAAATGGAGCCACTGTCTTTGTGGTGAAATTTTAAGTGTGGCTACTTCAAATATTTACAGTGTAGCATTACTTGAGGTGTATTAGTCATGCGGTACAGCACTCTGTTCTGCTGCTATCAATGATTGACAGCTGTCTCAAGAATTTTGACATTACAAATATTTTTGAACCATATGGAGAAGAGTGAAATTAGTGCTAGCTTATGATTCTTCAGCTATTCTCCCAAATCACCTTCACTGAACTTCTGAATAGTTTTCCATACCAATTATACTGGAGACTGTCTCTGGGACCTGAAATCATCTTCATTTTATCCCAAACACAGCAAGTTACAAACTATGATCCTGTCAAACATTGCCAGTGCAAACACGGCACCTGAGACTCCTCCTTATTTCATCAATTTAAGAGGAACAACTCCCCTGAAACCAATGAAATCATGTGAGTGCCAAAGTTGTGCTATATTAGAGGTGGTCTGAGAGAAAGTTTTCCTTAACCTGATACACGTGCTTAGCTGCATGTCCTGCTGTGTGCTAATGTAGCTGTGTACTAATGTGTAGTTAGGAAACCCTGCAGACACTTCAGGCTGGCCCTAGAAGGGCATCTGATTCGTGTTTCTGTGTGCTTCTTTCCTTAATGATGATAATATTTATGCAATCAGTAAGCATATGCAAGAAGAGAAAACTTGAAAAAAAATAACACTTCAATTAAATGGCATTTCCACTAGCAGCTCACATAGCTAATGTTTTATTGATAAGATGCAGGTCTTGCTGACTACTATACATATCCTTTACTTCATTCCCTTTGCAGGCAGCAAGAAATCTATCATTCACATTTTTCTTTCAGCCTACATCTGTCTTAGGCATTATTACCAGTATATAGTACTGGAACAGCATCATCTCTCATATTGTTAAGTTGATGACTAAGTGCCTGATCCTGTTCAAGCCCTCTCAGTAGACAGAGGGGTTCCATAAAATTTTAGAGGTGCATGAACGCCTGACACTGTTGAGACAGGGAGGAAAAACTACTGATAATCTGCAAAAGCAATCAATTAATTTTGTACCCTGTCCCTCTTCTTCCTTACCACAATGCAAGAGTGAAGGTGCAGACTATACAGTGCTATGGGTGATAGAAATGTTCACGTGCAAAGCAAAGTACTGGGCATCAGAACTATTCCTTATTCATATGACACTCCTATTAACTGAACCCTTTTTGCAATAATTGTAGTAAATAACTTGTATTTTTGATGTGGGCATAAAGAGAAGCTTGACTTGAGGTACAACCTGGAAAGTTGGGAATAGAGTCCTAGACTTCTGCCACTGATGGGTAGCTGAAACTGCTTAATGGGTTTTTCTATTTGTCTGTATCCCTGTCACTTTAAATCAAAACTGAATGGTAAATGTACAGACTCATAATTTGGCTTTTCTTTAATTTCTATGTTAGAGTTAGTTACTCATGTTCTCATTGTATCCTATATCTCACACCTATTTTTGAGGATGTTAAAACAAGAACCAATTTCATGTTGCATAAAATCGTAAGTAGAGACATTTGATAGAATAAAGCAATGATTACTGCAATGGACAAACAGGAAAACTGCCCTAAAGAGGTCCCTTAAACACATCATTATAAGAAATGCTTACAAATTCAGTTTTCCATGTCACTGAAGTCTACTGCTACAAAATATGCTGTCACTCGAAGCCAAACTGGAAAGACACCTTCTGTTAGAGTGGAATCACCGGACTACAAAGGAATATTTCTGTGTCCATTCTGGGTCACTGCTGTTTTCCTATTAGCCCACAGCTCCAAACCTCTTACTTATTTTCGTTAGACCTGCTTCCACTGTAAATTCTGCCTTTAGTCCCATGTGTAAATTTAATTCCATACTTGAGAAGTAGAACTGGTGACTCTCTTTGTTCATTATGTGAGGGTACAGTTGCTGAGGTCTTGCTTGGTTGGTGTTTTTTTTCTGCAGTATTGCCTTCATACAAGTATGGGTGAGTGTGTATGTGTAAGAAAGAGAGCGAAAGAGCAGTTAGGGAAGAAGTGAATGAACAAATGAGCATTAGTCCTTTCTATAATGACATTATAAAAAAGGCTTGGATTTATTTATTTGTTTGTTTGTTTGTTTTTGCAGCAGTATAGCTCCTTTCTTGAGTAGTTTTCACCCCACTTTACAAGTAGGGAAATCTTATTTTTCCCTTCAGGGACAGAAAGATTGAGAAACACACAATCAATGCCCAAAGTTATTCACCAATTCCTCTGTTGTTTTTTTTTTCTTAATTGTCTTATTCACCAAAAATATTCCTTCATCTAATTCATATCTCTCAAAATTTCTACCTACAACACATCTATTTTTGCATGGTTTGAGCTGTATGTTGTCCTTAAAGTGTAATTCCTTTGATGCAAGGACTAAGTCTTTTGTAAAAAAGCACCCAGGTGAACTGCCAAGTCAAGACTCAATATGATAATATTGTCTGGGGGAGACTATGAACAAAATAATTAGCTGTCCTTGCTCCTAGATTTCTATTTGAATGTATACATTCTCATCTTTGGAGAGTTCTAGGAATATTTAGTTATAAGTTTGCTTTTCTCTTGCAGTAGTTGCTTATCACAAAGTGATATTTTAAAGCAGGTCGGGAAAACTTTGATCTCGGATTTTCAAATACAGCTGTCTTTTGCCTGACATGCAGTAACTTAAAGGGGATATCATCTACAGACAGTGCATGCTCAGCACTTTCTGAAGGCGAAGTCCCCCTCTTGTCTTTCAAGTTGAATGTTCAAAAAGAGAAGCATCCCAAAACATCAGACACATTTTGGAAGTTAAAGTGAATCTTTGCTATAGCATATTTAGTGTCACTGACTGATTTACTTTCTCTACTTTTTCAGGCATAAGATACAGAGCTTACTAAGTCTCTTTTGTAGCCTATGTATGCAGAGTAGGATAGAATAGGTGGTCCTATAAAAAGAACTCTTCATTATTTTCAGGAGCTCAAGTTATTTATGTCTGAAAATAACCATTCAGCAGCATTAGAAGTTCTCCATGTAGCAAGTATGTTCCATTACCCTGAAGCACCCAGCCTGAAGGAAGATGCCCGATCAAACTGTCGTCTGCATCTTTCAGACTTCACACCTGCCTGGAGTCAAGACAGTTTTCCATTCATAGCCTTTCCCCCCTGATCACACTGGCCAAAGCAATTCTTAATAGTAGCACTGAGCTGCAACAGCAGGTAATTCATACTTGTAAATAAAGGACCAGCTTCTACTGATGCAGATGGATGCAAAACAACACAGTTCTTACACTGAAACCTTTTCACTCAATACAGACTCAAAGACAGAGCTTTACTTCCTGCCATAATATGCATTTACTCATCCCTTTATCACCACAGAGCAAAAGTGGTTTTCACCTGTCACAGAACTACAGGGACTCATCTTTGTGTGCTGCTAGCATAAGGGTTTCTTTGAAAACTTCACGGGAGAGCCATTCGCGTGCAGTACGTTGTGGACATGCTCCAAATGCTGCTGCACCAGAGGCATACAAATGTAGAAATCTTACAAAATAGGGTTTGTTGTGGCTAGTCCTTGAGAGGCACATATTGGAAAGAGGAAAATAAATGTATTAATTAAGACCATAGCCATTTTTTCCTCATGAGGAGCATGTCATCTGCCCTCCATTGGCAGTGCTAGTCAGTGTCATCTGTACAGAGACCTTCACATGAAGAATCCCTGAAGAGGCAAGTGGGAGTGAACATGGACTTAGGGATTGATATGGAGCAACTGCAACATTTGCAAATAAAATTGGTAAGACTCTTTATTCAGGAGATGCAGATGTGCATATTAGGGCATTTACAGCTTAGTTTATACCTAGTAAGTAATGAAGTGGCAAGAATGGGCAGAAAAGAAGTCTTTTGTGACTCAGAAGGAACTTGCATAACTATGTTACAGGACCCATACAAATGCAGGGATTAATGGACAGAAAGGCATATAGTTGAAAAGTATCCTGTACATTTTCAGTGTCTTGCTTTTTTGCTCTCATGGACCCTTTAGCTGGCAGAATTAAGCAGCAGTGCAATTCACCATCTTGTTACATAGTATATCCTTTCATCTTCTTTCACTGATGTGATATATAAAGCTTGGTGATTTCTGGATATTTTATTTTCTGTTCAATAAAATATGTTTACTGTAGTCTCAAGATATGTGTAATTTATATACAACAGTTAAAACATAAGGTACGGACATAGCAGTTCAAAGTAATAACTTCCCAGAGAGCAGGGAAGGCAAAGATTGTGTCCTAACCAGTTATCTAACTGGCATAAAAATATTTTGAATCTTTAATTGTCTGTTCCCTGCCTATTTGAGCACAGATTCACTAAGGAATTGCATCAGTGGTTCCACTAATGATGAGTCAACAGGGAGGTAAGACTCAGACTGAAAAGAAGACACTATTACCTCTTCATCAGAAGACAAAGGACACACATGTGGATTGAGAATAGAGCTCTCAGTCAGGAATCCTGCCCTACTTCCTGGGGAATATGCTTTGTCTTGGGAGATCAGAAAATGTAGTTAAAAAATCCCTGTTATCAGGAAGCTTAAATTTGCCATACATGGAGCCACATCCCTATGTCAAACAGAGCTACTCAAGCTGAAAGTGTTGTTTAATAACTTCATTAATGATTTCAATGAGGTATTAGAGAACATGATGATTAAATTTGGAGATTAATACCAGGCTCGAAGGGCTGCAAGCATTTTGGAGGATAGGATTAGTGTTCAAAGCAATGTTTATAAATTAGAGAAACGAACTGAAAAGATGTGAAGACAACTTGATAGGAACAAGTGCAGCACAGGTAGGAATGATCGCTACAGCATCAGAAAAACAGGATGACTGGCTAGAGAGAGTTCTGCAGAAAAGAGCCTATAGGACTTTGGTGGATCATAAATCAGACTTCAGTCAACACTGTTGTGCAAATAAGAAACACCATTTGAGCCGTCCAGACTGAAGCATGGCAGGTAAGGTATGCAAATGCTCCATGCTTCCCTCACCTCTGCTGCTACAATTTGACCTATTTAACACACTGCACTTCAAGAAAGATTTGGACCAACTAGTCGTGAATGATGGTAGCCAGAAAGATCACAGGTCTACAAATCCATAGCTTTGAGGAAAGACAAGAAATTGGGATAGTCAAGGATGTCAGGGCTGATGGGGGTTGGGGAGAGCAAAATCAAATTGCCATATAATAATAAGGATTTTCTTTATTTTATCTGTGTTCTGTCAGTAATGTTTTGTTATCATTGGACTTCTAAGGAAATATCTCTAGACAGCAGCATTTAGCTTTTTTTTGCTCACGTGCATTATAAAAATATTTATATCTGTTTTCTTGGCTGAGTAGATAGGAGAATGTCAAATAAGTCTTATTTTTCTAGGCCAGTTTGACAGAAACAATTCAAAGTTGCTGCTTATGGCTTTAAAGTTGAAATTCAGTAAAAATTACTAACTTTGTGGTGGAAATATCAAAGTTGGAATTAAACTTTATGTTTAGTTGCCTGTAATAAAAGAGGTTTCCCATACTTACTTTGAAGTATCTAGCTCAGCAGGAACAGGAGAATTATTAGTGTGTGACCTGCTAGCATTTCACATTCATTTTAACTATCTGTTTTATGATAGTGCTTAGATCATTCTGGGATCCACCAACTAGGGCATTAGTGATTTCCCTTTTACTTGTCTTTTCCAGAAGAGGATGGAATTGTGAGTCTTTTACAGACATCGAAGTGGTAGGTGAGCAAAACATGCTTTGGACAATAGCACTTAATTCTCTCCCTGTAACAAACAAAACTCTGTATTTTTTTTCCTTGTTTTATGTCTCAAAACTAAGTACAGCATAAGTGTCCACATAGGTGAACTCTTCTCCCAGAACATCACAGTTATTTTGTCCTTGACCATTTGTATCACCATGGTTACGTGGAAACATCTATGATGGTGCAGCTGTGTAATTTTAAAATGATTTTTAAAGGAGTGCTATGTAATTAATTTAACTATTTTTCAAACATCAACTGCTTCACCACCAAATGTCTGACACTGATTTAGCATTTGAAGTATCAGCCTAAGCAGTGTAGAAGGGCTGCAGAGCCAGCTTGTGTCTGTCAGTGTATTGATCCTCAGCCTCTTCTATATTCACTCACGTTACAGGTATTTTTCCAGCAATTAATTTTGCTTGCCTTCTCTTTATCTGATGAACACTAGATTTATGTCCAGGGTATGACTTGTCTACACAGAGATAGACACTGCCCTTCACTGATAAACCAGTATTTTATTTTCAAAGTCAGTTATTAGGGGCATTAGGCACTTCTAGTTAGTATATTTCATTAAGAGCTGACTGAGTGAAAGTTTTAAGATTCAAACTTAGCAGTGGATAATACTTTGCAGAGCACCTCCAGTAATTACAGCAATTTTCTTAGAATAACATGCCCTTCCACAAAGTGCATCTGTAATTATTTATCTCATTAATTGGATGATCTGCTTTTATCAGCATGACCATGTGAAAATGAATTTCAACATACAGATACAATGCTAATACCCTGTGTGTGTTTTTATTAATTTTTCAGCCTTTGAAGTATTGATGTCTTAAGAATGTATCTGTGCAGCAAAGATACTACTATAATTTTCTGTCCCTATCCTAGAACTAGTACACACATCATCATTACAGATGCATCCAACTTCATTGTACTCTACTGCCCTGCTATCTTTCATGCTGCATTTACATGATGAATCTTTCTTTTCCCCAATAGTCTTTTTAGGAAAATTATTCTTTTCTTATGTTCTGGTTTGATCTTTTCCCCTGTTTTAGTCTTTCATTTTGCTCACTAAACTAACTTAATATCTTCAAGGACAAAATGGATCTAGATCTTGACACTGAATTTTGCCTTCCTGTAGCTGAATGAGGTTTGGAAATTTTACATGAGCAATTGCTAGTTCTTCAGTTCTTCCTTGAGAACATGCTCTGATATTTTCAGGGACTTACGTGAGGCTGACTGGCCTATATTTCTCTGAATCCTCATGTTTGTCTTTTTTATAGGTGGGTTTTGCCTCTTTCAAATCATTGGGATCGTAGGAATAATGCAGTTCTTCTCCCAGTGTTTCTGACACAAGAGGTCCTGGGAATCAGCTTGGCAATGACAGACTATTGCTGCCCCACACCAGCTGAGGACTCTTGCTGGGATGACCTGGGATTACCCTAATTTTACACAGTGGGCCAAAGGAAGACTGCAAAAGAATCCAATTCTTTATTTTAAATTATAAATAAATTGCACCCCTCTGGGTGTAAACAAAGGACCCATGAAACTCTCTTTTGCTATGCTTAAACCAAGGGTCTGGCAAAGGCTTGCATCCCAGGACAAACTATGTTTTATTTAACCAGCATAGTAAAAAGGTCAATGCATATTGGTGTCTGCTGATAGGGGTGATAAGGCATGGAAGGAGATAGCAGCACCAATGGAAAAGGATATGCAGAGGTAAAAAAAATGATGGTAAAAGGCAGCTGTGTGCGAACCAATTTCTATTCAGACAAGTACAATACTGTGAAGACACAGTAATGTAGGGAAATGCCTTGGCCAGTTACTGATGGTAAATTGGAAGGAACGTGCCTAAACTATGGTGAACAATTTCAAGCAGCTGTGTTTCTCATGTCAGATGTGTTAATGTATTCCAAGGGTTTTACAGCTTTCTGTATACATGAGGTAATTTGCTTGGAATAGCAGTACCATGGGAAGCCACAGCTACATAATACCAATGTGAGAAACTCTGCTAGAATTGCTGGAATCACTTTGCCCCAAGGTACAGAGGAAATGAGACTTCAGCCTCAGTGTGTGGTATCGTGCTCCTTTAGGAGGTAACTGTCCTTTACTTCAGGTTTTGTCTTTCAGAGCAGACAGACAATACCATGAAATGGAGACCATGGAAATGTTTAAAATAAATTAGAAGAAATTAAGAATGGGGAAGAGCTCTCTAAGGATGTGGTTATCTCTGTGATTATTATGTGGGTCCCTGAGTGTACTCCCTACAGCCTCAAAGATCTGTGTGGAAGAGGACAGAGTCATATTTAGTTGTGCTAACTTAAGCAGAGCAAGCAATTTCAACTCTTATAAATGATTGGTTCTTAATAATAATTAAACCATTAAAACTGGAATCTTTACTCAGCTCAATAAACTATTAGTTGGATACCTGTGAAGCAGCAGACTTCTAAGACATTCTGCTTTATGCAGTGTTGTGTTTTGACCTGTTAATATGCGTGAGCAACTCTAAGGCCATCTCAGATATTGTGCATAATCTTAGGATCTGTTTTTCCATGTCCAGCTCTGCAGTACAAAGCTGTGCAGGCAGAGCCATGACAACATGGTACTTCTACAAACTTTATCATTTTGGTTGGCATACTCAGGCTTGCAAAATCCCTGATGTGAACACAGCTATTCCAGGAATGATTTTTTTTTAGCTTACTTCATGGTGTTTAGAGAGGTTGCATAACTTCTCCTAAAAAACCCCAAAGCCCTTCCTTTTGCCATGATCCGCTGTGCTTCCAGCAGCTCTATGTGCAGTGGCTGCAGCAGAGGTACAGCCTGAGGCCACATGGGCTCAGGAAAAATGATCCTTATTTGCACTACTCTTACCTTTCTCTGTAGCAACTTTTTGTATGTGTTCTCTGTGTATTGCCTGCCACAAGAAAGAGAGAGTGTTCTCTGTGTATTACCTGCTACGAGCTGTTTGCTGGGCAGTAAGGAAGATTATTTTGTAGGACATTGGGAAAATATTAATAATTACGGATTTCATATGTCTTGAGTTACTCAGAGGTTCTACTTGGGGAAGCTTCTTTTAATTCAGGATTTTCTCTGCTTCATGAGAAAGAAGGTGTATGTTTATTCTCTCCTACTCAATCTGCATCAGTGTAATGAAAGCCTTTTGATTAATTTCCTCCGGGATTGGGACAGGTATTGCTCATTTCTCTATTCTCTGACCAGTGGTGCAGGAGTGGAATCCAGGGAATTTCCTTCCAGCATGATCCTGCTATCGGGCTTGCTTTGTCTAAAGAGGGGCTTGTAGTGTTGTTGCTAATGACTGAAGAAATGCACAAAAAGCTGTTTTGAAGTATTGAATAAACAACTCTTGAATAAACTACTTGAATAAACAATTGAATAAACTACTCTTAAGTAGTTAGCTGCTGCTTTCTAACATTAAGTTTGAATAAGTAAAATGTCCTCCAGATGAATAATACTTGCAAAGAGTGTTATAACTCTTTCCTTGTATTTTTATCCTGCAAAACTAATCCTACCACAAGTCAGTTCCAGTAAGGGGCAATGCAAACCTGTCTCAAATAATTCAAGAATAGGGATTGGTACAGGAGACAAGGAAGCTGCAAGGGTGAATTGAATGGATGTGACATCTCTATTCTCCACTTCTGCGTTACGGCTCTTATTTTCCTTGAGGAATGAGACAAATCAGGCTTGTTTCCAAGCTAGTGAGTATAAAGTTGAAGTAATTGCATCCGCAAATATGTGGTCATGGTTTATATGGTTGAAATAAATTACATTGTGTCTCAGCATTCAGTGATGTAGAAAACACAGAGACAGAAACTTACATTTTTTTTCATTTTTGTCTTCTCCCTGATTAACCAGCACGTCGCATCTTTCTTTTTATCTGAACTCTACCTTATGTGATGATAAGCTGCTGTGTGTTCACCGGGGTAGAATCTGCAGCAAAACACCTGTGACATGGACATTTGCAAGGGATTTTAATGGTGCTCCTCCAACATTAAACATGGTCTGATTTGTTATTCACTTTGTGAAATCCTGAGCATACAGCACAAGCCGAAACACAAACATTTGTTATGCTTTAGCAAACAAACAGTGTTTGTGAACGATCCAAAACAAGTCTGCTGCTAGTCATATCTTATGTATAGGTTGCTATCTTAAAAAGTATGGAGCATTCCATCACAGTTTGCATTTAAACTTCAGTAGTTAAATTTTATTAACTTAATATCTAACACTTTGGAACTGTTCAGTTGAGTTAAATTCCAAAGAATACTTCCCTCAGTTTGGTTTGTTATTTTAAAGGAAAATTATCCTCATTTTCAAGAATTGTGTTACTATACTTGCTATTGATTCATGGCTGTGTTTTATGAATAAAAGCAATGTTTCTCTCAAACTATATTTGGATTGATCATCAAATTTAATCTTGATGTCTTATTCATGGGAAGGAGCCCTTAGATGGTAGCGTAGGAAGATCAACCTGCCACGGGGCAAGAGCTGCCTGCTGTAATAACAGGCCAGACTGATCACATCTCTTCTGTGCTTGGTAATGGGGACAGAGTATCCCCTAGTGCAGCTCTTCTCAATCTGTTTGTTTATTTGAACTGGTGCCTAGGGTCTGCACTGGAGAGTCAGAGTTCACTGGCTGGTCACTGAGGCTTCAGCCCACCCATGTGAGCAGAGGTCCCCACTGATGAAAGCAATGGGAAAGGGAAGCCTGCACAGCTATAGCTGTGTAACAGTTACCTAACTGACTGATTAGCAGCCAGTGTGGCCAGGGGAACAGAAGTTTAACAGTGAACAGGAGAAGAGGAAACTGAAGGCATATTCTTTCTCTTTCTCAAACCAGTGCTAAAAATCCAGATGTTCTTCCTCCTTCTTCCCACGTGCCCTCTCTACAGACCAGTAAATGCATTTAAGTCTGCATTCTGGAGAACCTTCTCTTTGCCTCTGGCATTTCCCACTGAACAGTTCCTCCCACCTGGCCATCTGAGTCAATCCAGTTTTTCTTATGCTAAAGTAAACTGCTTTAACTTCCATCAGAATCCAGATTGCTCTGTGTACTTAATACAGGAAATTTCTGAGTCTTAGAAATGAGGCACAGTTCTAGGTTTATCTGCTTAAAAAGGAGCTCTTCAAGAAAATAAGTACTGGTAGCTAACCACTATTGACTCTGCCCTAAGGATCTGTCTGAACTTCAGATTATAATTTTTTTAGAATAATAGGTAAGAGAATCTCAGTGTGGGCAGAGAGTCTACTTCTATACCTCTATGGTTGAAAAGGATGCATTGCTGTATCCTTCCATATTCTGTGGGAGGTAAAGGGTCATCATGTAATGGATGAGATAGATGTACAGACAGTAATAGCTGCAGTGAAAATACATTCCTCCTTTTTCCTAGCCCTTTTGCTAAAGACAGCTGGAGAGAGTGCAGCCTCGGAAGCCTGAGCACTTCTGCATAATTTTGCACTTTGTAATGATTAGAAATTTACTAATTTACTGATTTCTAAGGAGTCAGTTCCAGTTCAGCTGTGGATTTTTCCAGCTGCATCTAAATGATTGTTTTCATATTCAGCACCATGATTAATGATCTCAGAAACAATAAGAAAAAGTATCGTTTTCATAGGCATATTTCTAATCTTTGTGAATCTGTAAAGTTCTGTAAATAACCTAATCTTGTCTTTATTTGTGTTGGTTTCTTTCTCTTCTTTGTTGCCTTACCTGAAAAAGGTAAAAAGGCTTCTAGATGAGTGCCATGTGTTTCAGTAGCCACTGTCCCAGTTTGTACTGCTCATCTGATATAGTTCAAAGCAATCCTGTCTTCAGTGCGAATCTGGAATAACCCCACCATTGTTAATGAGAGTACTCCAGAATTACACCAGTTCAAATGAGAACAGAATATAGTGCTGTGAAGAAAAAACAGAGCAGTCCAATTGAACTCAGCCCTTAAAGTAGCCACCATAAATGTACTATAGAGCTGTGGCCACACAAAATCACCCCTTCTCAATTGTTAATTTTAAGAGATGGTTATTTTTATATGCAGCAAACCTGAAGTGCCATGAAACTGTAAAGAAAATTCTCTTCATCAACATCTGAAATCTTGAAATCTTCAGCATTGCCATTTTGCATTCAAATACTTGATCCCAAATCGTTTAATCCTTCTTGCACTTTTATGAGCAGGTGAAAATAGTGTCATGAATTAAAGCACCAGGGTTTGGTCCTAAATTCCTGGATTCTTCCTATAAATTCTGTGTGCTATGCTTCAGCTTGTATTTTGGCCTGGGCTGGAGAACTACAGCAAGCACACGTGAGGACACTCATATATATGCTTTAGACTGTTAGATTAGGAGGAGGAGACAGGTTTATGATGGACAATGAAAACTACTAAAAACATTTGATTAAGGAATTTTCATTGTTTCCACTTCAGGTTTGCTGAAGTGTCTCTGATAAAAGAAAGTGCATTCAAAACTTTGAGCCATCTTTCTGTGGATTTGTTTGCTGAAGCCAGTTTGGACAGGTATAGGCAGATACAGGTGCAGATCCAGTGATCCACTGATCTAGTGATCTATTGGGAACTCCACTGAATTCAATCCATGAAAGGACAGAACCGTATATGGATCCCTGCAGAACACATTTTTCCTCATTTCTCAGAAGCTGATTTCAGGTGTGTTTCAACAGACTTTTGCCAGAGCTGATAACTCTGTCATGTCTTGTACATGGGCTGTTTCTAGCCATAGAGGACTTTGAGCATGAGTTTCATTTCCAAGACTACTTTATCCTTGGCTTTTCTGAAGATAATCTGGGTTCCTAGCACCATATTTGTTATTGATGGCATCTTGATGATGGTGTGTTACTTAATTTTTACCTCACTGGGCAGTCATCATTAAAATAGCTTGCTTTACTTGGTTTTGTCTTAACAAATGCTTATCATCACTTGCACTAACACGATAAGGTTTTTTGGCAAGCTGGGGGCTAAGTCCTCCTTCTCAGGCAGGCACTATTCCTTTATTTGAATGCTGTCCTCTGCTGTGGACTGAGTTACTCTGTTGGCAGAACCACCTCCTTGAGCACCCTAGATAAAGGAGTTGTGGCTGACAATTTGTCTTCAGAATGCCCTGTTCCCTTTGTGAAGGCTTGTTATTAATAGATCTCTTTAGCAGATAGTGAATCTTTTCATTGCCAATTTCCAATCTGTAAAAATCACTCATACTTCACCATAGCAATAGTCATCATTACCTTGAAAAGACCTTTTGTTTGCTCCTGTCATGAGCTCATTGTCATCGCATCCATTAATCTGAATAAACTGCATGTTGTTTATCTCCATCTTTTCTGTGAGCTGGTGATGAGCTCTGTCAGTCTCACAAATATCGAGATGAATGGGTTTCCTTGGAAAACCAATGCCAGGGCAGGGAACAACAATGACAATTGAAAGAATAAAGTGTTGAGGAAAAGAAAGGTAAAACTTAAACACTGGGTGTAAAGTTGAATCTCCTGAATGTAAAAATAAGAGTAAATTCTCTTTGGCTATGCTGCTGGTAGGTTGATTTTTAATTCTCTGAAGTGGTAATTTTGCCAGTCTTCCATGGGAGCAGGTTCTCCTGTGAAAATAGGCACATGGTTCTTACTAGGTAATTTCTCAGCAGATCAGACAGAGTCGTTTGAGTTGGTTGAGCCATTGATTGAGCTAAATACGATACAAGCCTGCAGATTACTCCTTTGATCAGATACACGTGAGAGCTGGTGTGGTGGATTAGAGCCCAAAGCTCTAACCCAGATCTGTGTTCATGTGAGCAAAACCAACGTGGCCCATCTGGTGAACCTCCATTTCCTGAGTTGTGAGGAGACTGTTTCTTTGAAACCCACAGCTATGAGAGGGTACAAATTTAAACCAGGAAGGGAAGAGTGTTTCATGTACTTCTGTAGTTAAATTCAGTGTGTATTTGGAGAGAAATTACCAATGAGTAAATTATGATGTTAGACTGCACAAATGATTTCAGTGGGTCACTTTAAGAGGAAGGGCTTTATTTTTATTGTTACACTGACATTTCAAAGTGTTTAATGCTGATGGGGAGAGGCTCTGAAGAGACGTGGGTACCCACATGCTCTCCTGAGTCTCATTGCACTGAAGCCCCCCTTAACAAATTGAAGCCCCTTGTAGTTGCTGTCGGGGAGTCACCCTATCTTGCTTTTTCCTGTGTGAAGTGCAATGCAGGAAACAATGGAAGTGCAGTACAGAAACCCTTTGTTGAGGCTGCTGTGAATATGCAGAGATCCATCTCTTGCAGCAGAGAGGTAAATGCTTCTTCCAGGTTTATTAAGGATTGAATGATATGAAAAACGTGCTAAAGCTGAAAATCCTTGGGTTCAGATAAGCTTTTCCCATACATTTCTTATCTCCCATGGCTGCTGATAATGACTGGCCTTTTCACCTGTGGAACTGCTGAAGAGCACATTAGAATGTCAAGTGCTAAGTGAAAGCGGGCAGCACATATTCATGAATGCACATGGTAGCTTATGTCCCAATTTCCAATGAGCAGTTACATTTGACGTGACAGAAAGCATGCAAATTGGGATATTGGCATGAACAAGAAAAGTTTTTTGTGCACTGTTACTAAAGAAAGCAGTGTCTACATATATTAAAACTAATCTGGTTTTAAGGTAGCAGTACTGTAACAGCTCTTCTTGCATTCAGTGTTTTATAAACAGAATTGGGATTACACGACAATTTACAGAGAGGGTTTTCATACCAAAGAAAATGTAATTCCTGAGGGTGACTGGCCACAAGTGCCATCAGTGGGAAACCTACAGTTGTAAGTCCCAAACCACAAGTTAGATACAGTGTCTGGTCACGTGCCTAATGCTAATTAAATACAGAGCATTCAGAGATCTCTGACCTAAAGCCTTAATTGGTGGTAAAATAACCCAAACCCCAAAAACTAGAGGTCGGGCAAATGATTTCCCCCTCCCCAAGAAAAAGTTTATGTAGATTTAAATGGAAAATGCCACTGTTGACATATTTGTAGTTTTCTCTCTGGGTTATGAGGTCTCTGTGTAACTGACACAGCAGAGGAGTGAAAGCTCTGTGGAACAGTTGTGCAAAATAATGGCAGTAAGGAGCAGAAATACAGGCAGATTTGGTAGCCCCTTTTCCTTTTTGCCTCCTTTCCTGCTCTGTTTGCTTGGCCTCTTCCCTTCTTCCTTGTGGCATATTTTAATCTCCTATGTTGTTACTTGTGTTTATAAAGCTCCATGTTGCATGTGAGTTACACAGGGAGTTCTTACAGCGTGAACCCAGTGACGAGGAGAGAGAAGGATTTTCTTTACCTGTGCAGTAGCTGCTTTCCTTTCCTTTAGCATTGATCAGATCCACATAACTGATCATGGTAGCATGTTCTGTCTCCTTTATACAGGTCAGCTGCTGGCATACATAGGCAGTGGTTTTGTAGTAGTTCTCCTTAGTGCTGGCACTGTTACCAGTGCTTTGCTGGGAGGTTCATCCCTTTGTCCCATTGTTAGACTGCATTTTAAATTTCCTACTACATGGCCATTTCAAGCAAATTCCATTTATCAGTAGACTATCACTGTGCTTTCAGATGTGGCTTCTGGAGTAGGACTTGTGATGACAACTGTTTCCACATCTTGGACTGTCTGTTTGGTCATTCAGTCCCATAAATCAAGTCTGCTAACTCCAGATTCAGACATACTCAGTTATATATACACATTGATCTGTCTACCTCCAGACATCTGATATCTGCTGATACCCCCAAGGGACCCTCTGAGACAGAAATTAAGCAGTGGTCTTATTGGGGAGGAAGAGGGAAAAAAAGATGTTCTGCTGGATAGTTTCAAGATGATTCAGTGGAAAATTTGAGGGTCTGTCAGTGTTTAAAAGAGGAAGGAGCGAGAGACAGAATGGCACTTCACCTTTGGATAGCTTATGTTCTGCAGATGGGTATCTTGGAGAAGGCCAACCTTATATTGTAACGCTGGACTATGTTCCAGATGGAGAGAATAAATTGAGTTGGCAGAAGATATGAGCTGTACTTTGTTTCTCTAACTGATTTACTGGCGTGAAATGAAAGGCGTAAGGGCTGGTGTGTCTACTGCCAACCCAAGCCTCCAGCAATTTGGGGACACCCACTTCCCTGCAATGAGTATTAAGTCGTATGTGCCACACAGGCAGGGCTTGCTGAACTGTCCCTTTGTTAGATGTAGCATCAGTAAATGAAGAGGTTTCCACCTGGAAAAGACAGGCTGTAGTCACGGCACCTGGAACAGTTCAGTAAGAACAAATGTTGGAAATGTTTTGTTTTCCCATTCCTTTTTTTCACTTAGGCTGCTGTTCTTGAGGGCTTGATCCATGCCTGCTGTCTTCCTCTCATTGCTGGCAGCCTGAAGCTCTTTATGTTTCTGAAATATTTGGTCATCTTATTGCCTTTCAGATTTTTTCCCCCCTTCTTAGCCCTTAAATAATTTGCTTACAAAGTTGATAACCAAATTGTTTTACAGCTAGTGTCTGTTCTTCACTTAGCTTCTCACTCACAATATTCAAAAGGCAAATAAAAACTTAGCAAAAAGTTTGATGTAGCCTGACACCCTATAGTCCATCCTGGTCTGCAGGACTTGCCTTGTCGTTGTGTTTTTCTCCCCTGAGCTCATTTACACCTTCAAATAGTTTCTTGCTGTCAGCTTCCCTATTTATCTCCTCTATTTCTAGGGGTTGCTCCTGCCAGCATTCTTGCCTGCCACCTATCGCAAAGTTTGGAGATGTCATCACTTTTCCCTAAACCACGGTTGCACTGAGCACACACGTTTAAATATGAATGAGCCTGGAGAGATTCCACTTTGTCTTTTGCCTGGCACTGTTATAAGCTTGTCATAAACACTTCCGAAAGGATTGCCACATTGAAAGATTTAAGAAGCTGTTTAATCTAGTCACGCTGATTAAAATTATTAAATTCTTTAATGCGCCTCACTTGCTTCCTTATATTTGTTATATTCATTGTTTGCAATTTTGCTGAGGAGAAACATCAACAAATAATGATACTCATCTGAGCAACTTGTGTGCTTTTGTCATGAGAGGCTCATCTCTTGCCACTTTCTGCAAAGGAAAGAAATACACAAAAGAAATAAAAGTATAAAATATTTATAAAATATAAAAGAAATATAGTGGTGGGGGTGTTCAACAATTGCTTAGGCAGGAAAAGCACTATGATTGAAGAGACTTTCAGATAATTTGATTCCAGGGCTCCAAGCCTGAGTAACACTATCAGTGGCAGTTATGCCACTGCTGTCATTAGGGAGAACTTTTACTGCCCTTCAGTGTCTGGCAAAACCAACAGTCCCCTGAGAAGTGTCAAATTATTCGTTAGTTTGGTTCTGAATGCAGTAAGCTCCCATTTTATATGGGATTAGTTCAAAGCCAGTAAGGTCAACCAGGTTCTGCCTGTTCTTTGTCTTGTATTCCCTTGGATAGCTTGCCATATCTCATTAATATTTTGTCATCCATCACTCTATAAATCCTCAATGCTGTCTTCCATGTGAAATGTTTTAATCTATTTTGCTCTTTGTACCATGTGTTCTATAACCAGGTCTAGCCAGTAGACAATAGAAGCAGCTGCCTCTGGTGCTAAAATGTGTGGCAAACATGTCCTGTTCTTTGCTGCACTGCTCTGAAGCTCAAACCTCATGGTGAGGCTCAAAATTCAGAAGCATGAAATAAAAATTAGTCTACAGGGACAAAATTCTCCTATTATCACCACCAAATAGCAAGAGTTCATGTTACCTTGTTCACTGTTGTGCGAGTCAAATGAATTATGTATGGTTGGTGGTACTCAAGAAATAAATAATAGAAAATAATAATACATTTAAAGTATTTTCATGATACATATTTGTAAAAAGACATAGCTGTAGGTCTGTGGAAGCCTTTATGAGTTTGGAGATAGTCATCAAGAGCTTTTTGGGCCTTGAAGAATTGGTCCAGGAGTCTCTCGAGGAACAAGCTTCTTGGAGACAATTTTGTTTTTTCCCAATTTTTTTATCAGCAACAGATTTACGCAGCAGTTTATCTACTACTGCATATTGTCACTTCTCTTTCTGGTATAATATGACAGGGGGAGATGCAAAATGTTAGCTTGAATTATGGAAAGAAGAGAAGAACCAACCTTGACCAAAGCTATTGAAAGGTGGCTCTACCCATTTTTTGCCACTTTGGTTAAATCTGGCAGCTCCCTGCTCCTTCAGAATGGTTCCAAAAATCTCTCCTAATGTCTTCCAAATGCCTTGTGAGATTAAGCAAGTCTGCAAAAGTCATATGATTTCACAAAGCAGAGTGATCACCCTTTAAAAAACTTTTAAGGTGTCACAAATGAGTCTTCTAATTGTTTGGGTTTCTTTTTTTTTAGTTTTATTCTAAGACGGCTTTAACTATTCTAAAATTATTGCCAATTTCTGCAAAATCTTGACTGACATTACTCTGACCTAATTAATTTCTAATTCTTTAAATCTGTTGCAGTGCTTACATGAATATTCCTCATCTACTTCACAGGTTTTAACAATACTGAGCTTGTTACCCTGGTATTTATTTCAGCACTTCCATGTAACTGACATTTTTTGGAGCCGAATCCTCTATTTCAGTTGAGAATGGGAAGATGGAATGATTGGAAACAATTTAGAGAGTATTTCTGCATTGTTGGGAAGCCTCAATATGCTGTAAAATGCCTCGGAAGTGCCCGTGTGCCAGCGCTCTCTCTCTGTCTCTGCCATTGCATGGGGATGATGCACAGACAAGCTGTACTGACCTCTTAGAATAAGATAATTTATCTTTTTATTTATATTGCCTACTTTGTGCCTTGTCTTGTAGCACATTACAGGTGGAGATACAGAAACTTAATTGATGGTGAATTGTCCTTTCCCTATCTCTTATGTGGATTTCCACGAGTTGGTTGTGATTCAGCAGAAACTTGAATCTGGATATTCAACAACAAGCTCAGTGCTTTTTTTCTTTATCCTTTCCTGGGAATCTAGCAGCAGAGGAGGATAAGCCAGACTGGCATTTAGGCTGATGTTGCCTCCAGGGACCACTTTGTTTAGGAGAGCCCGGTGCAGATGAGTGCTGGTGCACCTGCAGCTGGTTTTTCTGAGGCTCACCTCCATGCATCCAGCTCCATGACTTACAAGTCCCATGAAGATGCCAGCATGCATTGGCTGCACTCCCTCCTGTCTCCTTTCACAGGTGAGTCCTGTGCCATGGAGCTCCCTGCGAGCTGCTCAGCAGGCAGAGGTGCCAGAGGTGCCCTTCCCTGCCCGTCCATTGCCTACCAGGCATTTGTGCAGCTGCTTCTGTGGCTGGCTTCAGCAGGAGTGCTCTGGCTCCACTGCAGCGGCATTTGGCGTTTAGCTGAGGGAAGTGTGGCAAACCAAACCTTAATTTAACCTGTGCAGTACTGCACGTGGTGTGGGCATGATCTAACCAGTCCTGTGTGCAACTCAGCAGTCATTTGGACTGAATGGATTTTTTTTCTACTTCAGTTTTCCTTGGGAGAAAACTTCAGAACTGAAATCTTGGCATATACTGGTTTTGCAATCAATACAAACGTGCTTATCAGTAGCCTCAGGCTTAAAAGGCACACAGATTGAGGCAGTACCTACCTATTGACTCTAATATATTAGCTGACTAAAGTACTTTCTGAGAAAATAGAAGCAGCAGTTTGACCTCTAAGAAATGCTGCACTCCAGTGTTTCCTCTGTGCTAGGCATTTTCATTCCTATTGCTCAGAGATGCAGATGCTGTAGCATGCAAAGGCAGGGAGATGAGAATTTCACCCAGCTGGTTCAGTCATCAACATTTTCCCTTGTCTCTCCAGCCCTACCTCAGCCTGATGCACATCTTCTATGTAACTGATAAACAGAACTGGAAATTGGTGAAGATTACTGGATTGTTGTAATAGAAAAGCCTTTCCCTTTTTAGCTGGAAAAACAATCTTAGTTGAGGTGTAAGAACTTGCTTGCCTGAAGAACTTTTATGTGGGGAAAGCCACAGTGGCAATAAATTCCAGTCTGAGATTTGGTCTGAAGTGGTCTAGAATGCCAGATCTCCTGCAAAAGGAGGCCATGGGGCCAGCTGCTTGGTGACCTCGGGCTGCTTCTGGTTGAGGGACAGAAGCCAAAAGCTATCAGGAAATTTTTGTTACTTGTTCTTTGAGGTTCAGATAATGGTTTCCTGCGATTCTTTGGGCCTGAATTCTATTTGAAGCTTATTTATTTTTTAGGAATTGGTGTAGCAAACCTTGACCTGTGCTATTATTGTATCACAAAAGCTATCGATTGACAGTGTGCCTATAATGTGGGTCCTGCCACATTTACTGATAGTTGGTGGGTAGGTTAAGCATCAGTGACATTTTAAAGCAGTCTTTAGCTTTGAAAAGGCTTGGAGGTCCACGGGACTGAAGAGCAATTTAAAATTTTAGTGGAGATAGAAGGGAGTGGCAGAGCCATTTAAGCAGGCTGGATGTAAACAGACAACATAAAGGTGCATTGAGCAGAGTGAGGATGTCAGGCTGTTGTGCTGGATGAAATAATGGCAGTAAACCCCTTCAGTTCTGATACTGAAAAATATAATTGACCTTAGAAGCTGGGGTCCTGCTGGTGCAACTGTATTAATTTTCCTGAATGAATACAGGGGTCTTTTTCTGAACAAAAAGAATCTTTCTTTTGAAGCCCTTCCTTGCTTGGGGAAGAAGGGCATTTGTTAACGCTTACGAAGCCAGATTTTACCATGAGCACTACATAAGAAGTCCCACTGAAATAAATTAATGAATATATGTCATAAGTGACTGTTCATTATGTGTAAGAATGACAAAATCTGGTCTTTAGATAAACCATGGGAGGAGAAAAGTCTGTCTTAATACTTCATTTTTATAAATCCTGAAGAAAACACAAGACAGATTGGTACAGACATGCTGCCGAAACTGAGGTGAGCAGGATTGCTTCTAAATAGCCTGATAGATGGGTTGCACCCTGCAAGACTGATCTAGTGATGAATACAGAAATAAACTAATTAGCAGCATTTTCTGTGAGAGACTAGTATCTTGGTGTATCAGCCCAAAGCACTAGAACCAAAGGAAGAAGGGACAGACGAAAGGATGGGAAATAAAGGCCTTGAAAGGAAAAGACGAAAGGAAAAAACCACATTTCTGCCTCTGAAGATATCCAAATGGATGATTGACATAAAGGATACTGGTATTGTCTCCCACCTTCTGTTAGGACTGTCTTATGGCTTGAACTGAGGAAATCTTAATTTTCTTGACTGATGTAAAAGGAAAAACATCTTGAATTCCCTGGCCTGATGCCCTGTTGAACCATCAATTCATATTTCATTTCAAAATGGGCCTGGCTAACAAGTGCTTCTGTTTGTATCCTGAAAAGCTTTCGAGGATAGGCAGTGGCTGTTGCCTGGCAGAGAAAAGCTGTCTGTTGAAACCCATAGTGTACACCTGAAGGGCTGGACCAACTGAAAAGCATACCTGCTTTACTTGTATGTGTGAGGAGACCAGCAGGATGGTGTGGAAGGCTGCAATACTAAGACAGAATTGGTGTAGTGTATGTAATTATGATTAGTAACAGCAAAAGACTGAGGAAGGGATGTGTTCACTCTTCAGGTAACAGCTAAAGCCAGAAAAATGTAACTTAATTTTTTTCTGATTTCAATTTCCTAAAAATGACTGCTGTGATTATTGTATATCCAGGTGGCTTTTAAACTAAAGTACACAGTTGTGATTAAAATTATTATATTTAAAAGAACCACTATTCTTTTAGGAATGTGCAAATAAAATTAGAGAATGCACATGCTGCACTAGGAAGAGGAACAAAGGAGGAAAATAGAAGGGCAAAAAAGGAGATGAGTTTGGTCATGGTCCTGAAGACAAACATGAAGGAAATTGTGTGATCCTCAGGGGGTATGCAGCCCAACCTCTGGTGGGGATGAGCAATTGCAGTCGTGGTAGATGATGGTGGGCACTGAGCAGTGCCAATGTGGGACAAACACCTACAGCCACAAGAAATCCAGAAAAACCTCAGCCTTTATGTTTTTTGAAGCAGGACAGCTGAGTGTGACATCTTGGTGTGCACCACACTGAGGTTACCAGTTCTGGCTGTGGAAATATTCAACGTGAAGGCTTTTAAGTTAAACCTTTTACCCTGAGAATGAACTGCTTTGCTGTGCTGGTTCCTGTGCCTGCCCTCGAGGCATGGTTTATGCACACAGAAGGGTGTACTGAGATGCGAAGATACCATTTTGTTAAAAATATGGGTGGCTAAATGGAATGAACCGCCAGTAATGCTCTTCCAATGACAGTGCCTTTCATTTCCAAAGGATCTTTCTTCCAAGAATTTTGAAGTATTTAAAATTAATCAAGGGCAGCCTTAAATCTGTTCAGTTTTCTTTGATGCTACTGCTGCAGGCTCCTGTGCCTCTCATGTTGAAGCCATCTCTGGTTCTCACTGATGTTTCCCTTGGATGTTACTGCTTGGGCCATGGCAGAGAACAATTCTCTTAACTACCTTCCTGCATATGCTGCTTGGAAACTTCAGGCTGCTCTCAGCTCCTGCAGCTATGCTGACAGATGACCAGAGCAAGGAAGCTCATGGTTCTGAATGGGAAAATGGGTTCTCCTTTTTACTCAGGCAGTGAGGAGGGGAGAGGGAGGAGGGATAAATTCCCAATTTACTGGACTCGCAGGTGCAGTCATTTCTTTGTAGTTTGTCAGCTTTTCTGACATGTCTTTCTGTAAATTAATAGGAAATAAACTGCAGCAGTTTTTTGCATGATTGATAATGGTGCATACTTCAGCCAGTTTTAAACTCTACAACCTTATGTCCTGAGCAGTTTTTCCATACCATTTTTCATAGGACAGATAAAAATTATCTTGACGTCTCCTCAGGGTGTTTTATTAGCATTATAATATATTTTGTTTGCAGTGCAGTCCCATTAAAGTCATAACTTCAAGCACATTCACTGCTGAGTATCTCATCAGAGAGAGCTGTACATTTATAATCCCTGTTAAGAGTTTGCCAGTCATGCAGTCTCATGTTTTTCCTCCTTCAGAACAATTTCATTTTTCAGTTTATCAATAACTCTGTCAGTAGAAGTAATGGGTGCTCTATTCTGGACTGTTTGCTTTTATATTACTGCTCCTTAATGTGTTATATGGTAGTTTCATCTTTCTGTTTCCTCCATTCCTTTGCTTATGGCATCACTGTAAATGTATGTTCTTGTAACCTCCTGTTTTGTCCAAGTCTGGGAAAAACACGAGCAATAAAAGCCCCATTCTGTCCTCTTCAGGGAGACGTGCAGGCAGACTGTAGTGGTTATTAGTACAGAGGACAAACAGAGATTCTAAATCTAAGTAGCTGGGGGTGAGAAAATTGGATACTTCATTATTCCATTAGGTAATTTATGTGACAGTCACATTGCTTTATCATCCCACGCCTTTATCACTTCTATTAATGATCATGTTTATTTTCTATTAAACTGTTCCTGCAACTTACATCCCTGGAGCCATAAATTGTGCTGAAATATGTTGAGATTGTGTACTTGTTTATGCAATTTAAAGCCAAATTGGATAACAATGGCTGAAAGTGATGCTCAGGATTTAATTCCATTGAATACTTTATCAAAACCATAAAATAATAGCTAGTAATTAAATGGTGCAAGCAACTGGTTAATGTTTTGTGAAGCTGCATATGTAGTGTGCCCTATTGCTGCTGTTTTCAAACAAAGGGCTATGACAGTCACTCTATGCTTCATTGACTTGTGTGAAAAAAATAAAACTTGTTATACAGCAAGGCCACTTGCATGGTCATTTCACTGCTGTCATCTTGATAGAAGCCCCTTAGGGGTCTAACAGAGATCAGTTTATCAGTACAGTAATAACCTCATTAAGTGCCAGGGAAATCATGAAGCATTAATGCTATAATGCGTTCAGATTTCGGTCATTATTATCTGAGGAAAACGTTATTAATAATACTTTATGCCTGCTTATAGGAATTCTTATGAGCAATTTGAGACACTAAATGGTAGGTGGGTCAGTCGTGTTCTCTTTAGTCAATGAACTTGTGGATGAAAAGACAGGAACTCTTAACTTTCACTCTCCTATTCCTGTGCAGCGTGGGACCGGTGTCCTGAGCTGGGGCAGCAGCACTGACACTGCCTTCCCTCACCAGTCTCTTCGAGCATTCCTGTCTTTCCAAGACAATATTAAGAACTTCAGCTTTAGTCCTTTAAATATTAAACTGTTACAGACATCCATAGCTGAATGGTATTGTCTAGTGATCCATGCATAGCTAAACTGTGCCGTAGGAAAGGTGACTCATCCAAGTTCTCATAGGTGAGGTCCTCCTCCGTTTCCATAATTGCCTTAATTCCCTCTAAAGCACTGTGACAGGTGAGCTGAGTCTAGAGCCAGGCATCTTAGCTGCAAGTGTGAGGGCAGCTATATGCTTGCATCCCCTCAGGAGTTATTATAGCTGATATTGCTACCTGTGGCTTTAGCTTCCACGCGATGGCAGCTGGCATCTGGGGAAATGGTGATCAGTATTGGTTTCTTCAACTCTTCAGGAAAATAGCATATTATTTATGTGCCGTGGCTCTTTTCACAGTGTTCCTGGGTGACGGTGATTTGCTCTTACAAGGCACTGGAATATGTTGCTAATTCTGTGGAAGATACTTTCAGGAGATGAACAGTGTCATATCATTTTACTAATGAATCTATAAAGTACACCAAAGGCATTTCCAACTCCCCTCCACAGTGTAACATTAGAAAATGCCAGAACCATGGGTACTGACTTACTGAACTTTACCTGGACTCCTGACACCCAGCCAGGCTTTGTATTTTAAAGCACACAAACGCATATGGTACTCAGAGGTTGAAAGTTAGATGCCCAGGTACCCAGGAGCTACTCTCATCATCAAAGATGCTTTTTAGGACAGAATGCAAATACTCAATTTTTTAATCTGCTTTTGGTAGGTTTTTTTGTTTCTTTTCTCTTTTTTTTTTTTTTTTTTTTTTTAATACAGTGGATGGGTGTGTAAGGAGGACAGAAGCAGACTCTTTACTCTTTTCAGAGGTCCCCAGTTACAGGGAAAGAGACAAAGAGCACAAATTGAAATGCAGGAAATTCCATATGAATGCCTGAACTTTCTGAGTTGGTTGGCACAAATTGAAATGCAGGAAATTCCATATGAATGCCTGAACTTTCTGAGTTGGTTGAACACTGGGACAGGTTACCCAGAGAGACTGTAATGTCTCCACACTTTCTGATACTCGGAACCTGCCTGGACACAGCCCAGGGCAGCCTGCTTCAGCTGACTCTGCTCTGAACAGGGAGTTGAAGTAGGTGATCTCCAGAGGTTCCTTCCCACCTCGACCATTCTGTGACTCCTCAGAGAACAAAAATTTGGCGCAGATTATGTAATGTTGTGGAAATAAGGAAATATTAAATATAGCCACATGGGAATACAGGACGGAAGACAGACTCTCCAAAAGGAATAGCAAAGAGGATTTACACACTTATTAGCACAGCTGATGTATATTAGCTTCTGGAGAGAATGTAGAGCTTCCTATCACCTCTGAGAAGAAGGCCAGGATGTGAGCTAATACTCAAGTCAGTGCTTAATTAACCAAGGAAAAAATATCAATAGAGGTGCATCTGAATGTCACAGATAATATGGAAATACAGTTTCTAATTTAATGCAGTAAAGTCTCTAGGCATGCCCACCCCATATAAATGAGATCTAGGCCATTATTAAATAGAAAGGATGATGAAGCAGGGAAAGAAAGGCTAATCTAAAACAGCTTGCTGCAACTTTATCAGAGATCTACTGATAGGGATCATCAGTGTTTCTGAGCAACCGTACTTTCAATTTAAGAAATAATTATTTTAAAGGGATTAATTTGTCATTCAGACTTTTGGTTACAAGTCAGTGCTCCACTATGGTTCAAACAAATAAATCCACCGTAATTTTTAAACCTGATCCCATTGGACTGGTAATATAGTGTAGCTTGCAGAGTAGGAGCATCTCTTTCAGAGCTGCAGCAAGGCTTGTCTGCCAAACCCCAGCTAGGGAGGGTGCCCACAGACCCTTCCTGGTATCTGATGCAAAACAATCCCTCTTCTTTTCACTGCAGATCCTGTGCTGCTCATTCCTGAGAGTCGTGCTGGTGTGTGGATTTGGTCATGAGCACTTGGTGTTACTGTGTCACGTTAATAAAAGGGGGGAGAGGAGAAAG
>VZRW01012821.1:295149-309108 GCA_013398125.1 Aegotheles bennettii | reverse complement strand
TGTAGGTAAATGAGGAAAAGGTCACCCTCTGGGCAATCATGGCTCCTCCAGACAAAGGACTGTTATCAGTAAACGAAGTAATGACTGTTATCAGTTTTTATCTTGCTGGCCCATCAAGGGTCTTTGCCTTCACAAAGGCCTCTGCTAATAGGGCATCCCGTGATAGACAGAAAGGTTTATCCCTTCCCAGAGTACACAAGATTCAGCAAGCTTGTCTGTGGATTCTTTGTATAGAGCCGTCTAGGAATTTCCTCAAACTCCACATACTGGAACACCTGGCATTAATGTACCTGGGAGCAGAGAAAGGTGTTTGCTCTGCCATGGTGTTGGGAAACCCAGTGTGGCAGGTAGCTGACACTGTCATTGGCAAGAGTACCTGCTAACTGTTGAATCACTCAAACTGAGTCAAATGCTGATGTGTGCAAGGCAGAGCTTTGTTGCCTTGAGCTGAAATAACTCCAATACATTGTGTAATGCTGTTTCTTAGCAGGTCCATAACAGCAGGTTATTTGAAGTCAGATATGCTTCAGTGGCATGGATTTACACTGAATTTCTGGGATATCAACATTGCAGTCTAAAAGGAAATGGTTCTAAAGTAATATCCAAGATGTTATGTTTTCCTTTTCATCTGCTGTCTAAATAATCTTTCCTACTTTAGTTGTGTCCTTATTTTCCTGCACTTGAGCTCTAAGATTTGCATAGCAGCCACAATGCTTTCTGCACAGTGTATCAAATGGGTTGTGTAGTCCATAGCAACATCATCAGTTTAGTTCTTGCTATAAGCCTCCTGCATTCACCCAACTTCATCCTTCACTGTGACTTTTGGGGACTTTTATGACAACAAAACAGTAAATCTTCTGTGATTTGGTAAATCTCTCTGTAAGCATGTGTTCTGTTCATGAATTTTACTGGGTAGTCCTGGAAACTGTTCATCCTTTCCTTATCAAACAAAGATAGTGTGGACAGTGATGATGGATATTCTTCTCCACTACTTGTGCAGTTTTCCAGAGTCTTCCAAAAACAATGTTAACACCAACTGGGGGCCAAAGAGTTCCTATAGTTTGGGTGCTTTTCTAGTGTCTGTGGGAACATTGAATCCTACCATACGAGGCTTTGTTATTATTGAACACTATGTAAATTATTGGTTCTACTTAAAAGTAGATCCTGTTTCTCAGAAGCCTATGGGGGAAAAGGATGGGACAAGATACACTCTTTTCCCAAGCATCTGCTGCTGACCACTGCTGGAGTGAGGATTTTGTGCCATGCAGGTGCTTGCCTGGCCCAGTGCAGAAGTGATGGCCTCAAATCAGCTGCTTGCTGAGAATAATTTCTTGTTTCAAGTGATGTAAATTAATTTGAGCCAGCAATTTAATTTTTAAATGCTCCTTGTTCCATGACTGTAACACACAGTTCTCTGGTTCTGTTGATCATGACTATATTCAGTTAGGTCAAAACAGTAAAAAGAGTAGCAAAAGGAAATCTCCATGGAGAGTGGAGGAAGCGTGGAAAAAAATCAACATTTTTCAGCAAGAAAGCACCAATATTATAGAAAAAATGTGACTGTATTTCTCAAAACAGGACACCCACTAATAAGAAATACAATAACACAGAGAAGCTTTTGTTCTTACTTGGGAAAAGAGAGGAAATATATAGGTGGCTGAATCATTCAGTTGGGAGAAGTAAGCATTATTGAGTACCTGTCTTTCACAGCATGTAATTGATTTTTAACTAATTCTACACCCAGAGAAGCTAATCCTTGTGTGGAAAAAATCATTGAATCTAAATCAGTTCTTATTTGAACAATCAGGTCAACATCTGTGCAAACAAATATTGTCCCTAGAAGCATGTACTGCAGTACCACTCAATAGGTGCTTTATTCTCCACGGAGTTTTGAGTAAGGAATCTGATTGTGCACCACCTCCACTGGTGATTGCAGGACAAAATCTCACATCCCAGGAGAAGCATGAGCAGCAGTTTAAGGATGCCCAGCCCTGGATGTTGGTTTTTGTGGTGCAATACTTCAAAGCCCTTTTTCTCTGACTGCCCTGGTCTGAAGATGTGACAAAGTTCCTCTTGGCCACGATGGGCTCTGTGCTGTTCCCTCACTGGTCCTGTTTGCCCTCACTCTCCAGGCAGAGCACCGCAGAGCACCGTGAGCAGGCTTCTGGCTTTCACTCTGTTCTCTGAACACCCACTCCTCTGATTTGAAGCAACAGCACCAACCAATAAGGTGCCCTGCTGTGTGTTCCCTTTCTGTGCTTCATGCCAGCTACTGGCCAGGAATATCACATCACTGCACAGTAATGTTTCCATTCATGTAGGTGTGATTTCCTGGTGCTCCGTATCCCTTTATCTTGCGCTCAGATGCACAACAGCCTGTATCTGTGCTGTGCAGAAGGATGCATCCAAAATTCATTTTCTTTCTCATGTAATATGAAAGGTATTTCTGAAAGAGTAACTAGTGAAGTGATGAGAATCCTCCAGGCTTTGAAGTCTAAGCTTTGCTGGTGTGATTAGTTTACATGATTAGTTTGCCATATAGGGAAGTGTTATTGATGGGTTTGGGTTTCTTCATCCCCCTCTTCTGTTTTGAAAGCTGATAGTTCCCAACAAGTGCTATTTGGAGCAAGCTCAAAGCTGCTGATGTGTTTCCCAACAGGAGCCCTCCAATATACGTGCAAAGAGGAATTATCTGGCATTTCTGAGCTGTTCCTTTGGTTGCCCATGCGCTACTTTACAATGAAGGTGTTTGAGGAGATGGCAGTGGGTGTATAATAGAAGCTTAGCTGGAATCTTTCCTTTTCAGAAGCCTAGGGCACTTCTCAAGACACATGTTTCTGACTCATAGAGTTAGACAACTGCAGATGCTTACAACAGCAGATGCAAGTTGTCTATGCACCCAGCTGGACCTTTTCTGTAAGTTATTCAGCTCCTCAGTCTCCCACAAGGAGGTGTTTGTTGCCTCAGACCAATCTCCTCATTAAAACGAGCTCTCAGCCAACATAACCAAGACACATTTGCCATCTGTGCGGTTCAAACTTCCCTATGGCTGGATATTAAGATGGACCTTATGAAAATAAAACTCATGCTTCAGAGTGACTTGGTTTACCAACATGGAAAACAATCAATCCTAGAACTCATCATAAAAAACATTTTAGTCTCTCAAACCCTCCTGTGAATCAACTACTCTGGTTCTGCTTTTAGCCCAGGAGCAGAGAGGACAGTAGGATCCAGAGAGAGCTGTAAGCTATAGAGGCATTGAGGGACCAGCATGTTTTTATGATTTATAGGCATCTCAGGAGGTAGAGACCACTCAAGCAAAGTAAAGTACCTATGAGCCAGACCTCTGCCTATTCCTGACAGTGCATACCACGGGAGAAGGTGGTGGAACCAGGCACTTTGAATCCTATTAGTGAGGAGGAAAAAAACCAGCCCTCATGAATGTATTGATTTTTAAGGGATGTAACCTGTAGACAGACATTCAGTGTTCACAGGTCTGCCCCAAATGGCGAAAGAATGAGCCTTCTCCAGTGATGCAATGCCTTTGAGAGTAATTGTTGAGCAATCATAGTTCCAACTGAAGCCACTGAGATCTTAATCTTAAATATATGAAGTAGTGTATAATGGTCTGAAAACACAGCTTTTAAACAGCTTGTGTTGGGTACCAAGTTTAGCTGGTACTTCTTACTCAGTCCATGTTCTGTAAAAATGGCAGAAACCATACCCTTAACATCCCAGAAAGTTCATAAAAATGAATGCATTGATGTCTGAGGCATTCATACTATTCTCATAAGCACCACAGAAAAGCCTATGAAGAAATGAATAATTCTGTTTTCAAAGCAGAATCTGAATAGTGTGCCATAAATAATGCCTGGTGAGGGTGAATAATGAAGGGAAAATAAACTATTGAGAGCAACACATTAGTTGAACATTGCTCATTCTGTGCACTGAATGAGGCAAGGGTCTTATGGAAAGGAGCATATGTGAGTGTCATTTACAGGGCTATCGTGGTGCCTCTGCACAGAGCACATGAATTACTTTTTCACAGGCAACCACACCATTTTATGTGCTTGATTAGCAGCCTTTATAATGTAAGCATAGCATAGTTTTTGTGTGCAATAAACAAGTTACATGGTTTTTAACTCACTTGAAGCCCCTACTTCAAGAGCTGAAGGCTCTGAAGCCTTTTCAGTTAAATGATACTATTCTGTTCTTTCATGTAGGGGAACAATACATTGTCCCCGCTTTAGTTCTCTGAAATATGTGAACTATTTTGTCTGAAACTAAGAAAGAAAATCAACAGTCACCCTGATGCAGGTATCTTGCATGATTAATTTTATTAATACTGTAAATGAAAACAGAATTTGAGCACAGACATTACTGGGCAGGGACTAACACATCCCTCGGTGGCTTCAGTGTTTCCTGTTGTACCACTGTCATTTAGGAACATGGTGGTGGTTCATGCACCTCACAACAGTAGTGAGTAGAGATGTCAGACAAGGCTTTTCCTTGGCAGAGTCACCAGTCTTGTTTATATTTATGTCCTATGCTGCTATTACACACAGAAAAAAAAATAAAAATCTGTGTAATTCTCCACCATGAAGGATAGAGGGACAGTCTGGGCAGCATCCAGGTGGGGAGGATGAACTGCCTGGTTTCAGAAGTGGTTTTTGCAAACAAATACTGGTTAACACTGATAGGATTACAAGGAGACTCTACATGGAAGACAGCAATGCAGTACATAGAGATCTGAACTAGGTGGAAGGGAATCAAGAGAGGTGTTCAGGTTGCTCACAAGGTTGTTGTGAGGATGGATTTGTATCAATTTCACTGCTGCCTAGATAAATATTAGAGCTGATGGCACAGGAAGGTGTCTGAAGATGGTGCTCAGTCTGACTTCCCAAGTGGCAGAAGACAGAGAATTTAGGATTTGCTGAAAGCCATGAACAGCCTCAGGGTCTTTAAGTAATAAGCTCGTCTGCCCACAGCAGTAATTAAAGAAAGGCTGCCATTCAACTTAAATTTCACTTTTCAGCCTTTTTTAGGCCTACCCTTCAGGTTTTGTTCACCAGCAAATTCCCATTCTGCTGTGCAGGACTCAGACACTGGCTTATTTCAAGAGACATTCTCTTAAGTGCTGGTATCTTTTACATGTGAATCCCTGTGCACTTGGCTTAAAAAAAGCAAACAAACCCCACCATGTTGCACTATGCTCATTGTTTACTCTTACATTTACTCACAGGAACGTGGCCTTGCCCTGTGAGTTTCCTTTGAAGATGGATGAATTCCCAGAGATGTCTAAAGCAAACAGAGGGGCTTTAACTTAACAGAAGAACAATGACAATTTAAAAATTTTATAAAGGTGCCAACCATGCTGGTTAATTCTTGATAAGGGATGATACTACGTTTCTGCATTTTTAATAGAGACTGACAAGAGTCATTTAAGCTACCTAGAGAGACAAACTTGTACAGCAGGACTGCAACCAATTCAAATGTTAATGGTAAAGATACTAGCACAGGCTGTCTTATAAGAGTGTGATGAAATACTCACTAGTGTTGCTGCATAAAAGTAAAAAGACTACTTTTGATTTTCAGATGCATTATACAATGCTTTCAGATTCTTAAAATTGATTTGGAAATAATTTTGACATTGTGAAAGACTGACATAATGAAATCCATGAAAATACCACCCCACACCAGGTAAAAACCAAAGAACATAACTCTACTGAACTTGTTTGTTAAGGGAAGACTTTGATTTTATATTTCCAGATTTTTTCACGTGTTTCAGAAAGATAAGTCAACGAGTTACTAAACTCAAGAATATAATGTACAAGGAAAGATTACTGCTGCCATTGGTACAAATTTCATTTTCAGTTGCATGATGTGTGTTACGATCAATAACACAGAGTATAATGTGCAGTAATACTTACTTTTTATTTATTTTTTTGTATTAGCCTTACAGATTATCCTTCCTTCAGAAGAGTGATGTTTATTCATTAAATGCATACTATGAGCAACACTGCCGGAAGCATGACTGGACACTTTTGCTTAGGGGTGGATTTGTGCCCTTTGGCTATTTTGAGGAGGAGCTGAGTGGAAAATTGAGACCTATCATCATCCATGCATAAGATATGGTCAAGAAGAAGGGCTCAGATGATGGGGAATAGGGCTTTTGAAAGAGTTTCTGTGCAGGCAGGGCCCTGGTACAGTCTCCAGCTGCAAGGCAGTGCCATGGCCTAAATACCAACCATATCTTCTCTGCAGTGGACCACAGAGCAATGTGACCATCTGCATCCTGCATCTGTGCCCACAGATGGGGAGAGAGGGGTCACAGTGCAGAGCTGCACGTGGATTTGATATGAGCCTCACCATGGGGAGTGTGCATCCAGAGATAACTACATGGCTCTCAGCTCTGTGGGTAAGATGTACAGGGCTGTTGGTTGCCTTTCATGGGCCCGTTCAGCCCTGTCTCATTTTCTTCCCTCTCTAAAGTGGGTCCTGCATACATTTTCCTGGCCTGGCAAATTTCTGAGAGGCCAATAATGCTGTTAGACCCTAGAACCCTAGATGAACATGAATAATAGCCTGTTTGCACAGCTGATAACTGAGCTGTAAAAACGAATCTGCTCCTAGATGAAACTTGACATCCAAAATTTAAGCTTGGGGAGCAATTCTTTTTACGTATTCTGGGACAAAAAAATGGCAAGGCTTGGACTGCTTAATTTTTATTCATCCTTAAAATAAAAAACCCAACAGGAGAGTCAGCAGAGAAAGCTTCTGTGTTTTAACACAGCACTTGGAGTTAGTTTTAAACGTAAAATATAAAAATGCTTAATCTGTAATAAAGTTGAATCTGCTCATTTTGGAGAAGAACAATGGCCGAGGGTCGAAGCTTTGGGTTCTGCAGTTGCCAGATGGGATCATTTCCAAAAGGGAATTTGGATGGTAATCAGTGTCTGCTGGGATCCATGCCCACCGCTCCGAGTCCTTGTGCCACAAAGGAGAGATTAGGGGCAGAATGAGAATGTGCAGGGCTGGCACGAATCAAAGGGGCTCCCTGTAAAACCTATTACATCTGCGCTCTAAAAAATGCATAGAGAAACTGACAGTCAGGAAAATGCAGTTTTGATTGTGCTTTGATGGCTGGGAAGCTAAAATTGTGTGGGTGGGTGGCTAAGTGTAACTCCATGTCCATGCCAGCTTTATTTGACTGAGACAGCCAGAGTCAGGCCAGTTCTCATTGTCCTTTCAGGACTTTGAGAGCAGCAGGATAAATACAGGAATGAAACGGGGAAATGAATTTATAGACTTTGGTTGTCAAATGATTAACAAAAGGCCCCAAGTCTTGGTGTTTTGTTCTATTGATTTTGTTTTGGCAAGGCAAAGATAAGATTGCAAACCTGTACAAAGGGAGGTGGCTGTCCCTCTGTGCCTTTGTGGTGGCTGGGTGATGTGCTGAATTGAAGTTTCACTTTCAGACTGAAAGCAGGTGTTCCTCTACACTGAATTACGAGATACAAACACTATGCCATGTTTTTGGGACCCACAGAGTTGGCTACTATTAAATCAAAACAGACCCCAAATGTTTGGGTGGGAATATCTGAATTTCTCCAGTGTCTGCTTTGTAATGGTAAGAGAAACAATCTACTTCCCAAATCAGGCTTCAGGTGAACTACAAGAAGTTGTCATAATCTTTAGGAGCCCCTGTGCCCTCTAGCAGGTGAGTGTGCCCATGGTTTGGGTCCAAGCCCTCTAAACTAGCTGAAGAACATGAGCTGCTTTAACCTGATCTGGCCATGGGATGTATCATTTTCCAGGGCTGTGATGTTGCTTGCAGCCCCTCAGTGCTCTCCTCCAGCACTTTGTTGGCATGGTGTTGCCCTTCTGTCCTCCTAGGGATCATGGACCTCCTTCACAAGTACCAAGACCAGCCTTTGATGACCAGTGGACAACAAGTATTTCAATCCTACCAAGTGGCACAGGTTCTGTTGAAATAGAAAAGTTATTAAAAAAAATAGTAACTCTGGGTTAGCTTGGACATGTTTAAGCTTTCTAAAGAATGAATGAGAGGGGGACAGGGTCTTTCTGAGGCAATAGCAGGAGCATCATGAGCAAAAATTAAAGTGCTTTGACCAAGTGCTGTGGGAAGTGCTTGTGGAAGGTCAAACTGTCCGAGTCTGACAAGATCTGTGCAGACATACAAATGCATAAATCCTGGGCTTCATCAGAGCCATAGGAGAACTCAGGGCTGAAGCACAAGAGGTGCAGCAAATCAAGGACCAGCTGAATTAGTAGTTGTTGGTTTAGGTTGGTTTAGACTACAAGTATCCACCTGCTTGTATTGTTTCAGGCTTGATCCATCTTGGTTAGAACTTAACACTGGTGCAATTGAGAGACGCTTTTGCTTTTTAAGGAAGAATTGGGGAGGGGGGAATATTTTGAAGGGTAGTAAGGGTAGGAGGAGAGCTGTTTTGTGCCTCTAGAAACTATGTCTCTAGGACATGTTATTCTGAAGTGCATCTATCACTTGATTCTTTATGTGATATGACAAAATGCCACAGGGACTGTTCTGTCAACTGCTGTTGTTGCAACATGGTGTAACAGGCAGGAAATCTGAACAGACATGTTTTCTGAGACTCTTTAAAGAACTGTAGCTCTGGGAATGCACGTACACGTCTGTCACTTGGACAAACGTGGAGTCTACACATGGCATCAGCTCCGTCCTAGAATTTGTGAGAAAAGGTTTCTCAGCTTCAAAGAAACAAGTCTTTCACAACTCAGTTACATTAATAACTCTCTTCAAATGTATGGACAAATGTGAACAAGGCTGCATTTGTGTGTATCTCTAAGGAAGCAGTGCTTAGAGCCACCCAGGAGAATTTTGTCATTGACTAAGCAAAACACCATGCAAAGTGAGGAGATACTTGAACATCAGGCCTACATTTGCAAGATGATAATTGGATTCTTTTTCTCTCCTGGAAAAAAGATCTCCCTTTTCTTCCCCTCCTCCCATTTCTCTTTTGAGGGGATTTTAAAAAGTAGCTTGAGTTTTTATCCTCTTCATAAAACAAATAATTCCACTCTGACCAAGCTCAAATCTTTTGGTTATGTGCAAGACTCCATTCATTCTGTTGTTATTCAGGAACTGAAAGTGATGAGGTGACAACATCTAATGGGATAGCTTTGAAAAAACTCATTAAAGACAAGCTAGTAAATCAAAAGAGAAAGCAAGGAAAAACATTCAGAATACAACCTTAAAAACTTTGCTTTTAATGAGCTTTCACTTTAAAAAAGAAAACAAATGTTGGGTTCATATCCCTTCATAAAGAAAGACAGCCTTGCCAAGCAGCTATAAGAGTTTACAAATTAGATGACTTAGGCTCTGCCTGCCACTTAGCACGAAGGCATGGATTCAGCACTGGCTTGAGAGGGGTTTTAAAGAATTCTGCAGTCATATGAAAGCCATAGAAAAATAATGAGAAACATTCCATGCAGACATCATCCTAAACTCCTATTTGGGTATTATTTTCTCATTGATGTTGTAATTAATGCTAAAATAATTTGTCTGTGAGGCTTCAAGATGCTTAGAGCTTTCCAGAGGGCTGCTAGGAGCTGAGGGAATTTTGTACCTCTCAGAACCAGACCTTGTCTCCACTTCCACCGTCCGTGCACAATACACCACCACCTCTTTGCAGCGTTGGAGCCCAAACGAATAAGGTGTGGGAGAAAAATGGAGCAAGTGTCTAGCTTACAGAATTTTTAAAAAGGAAAAATAGGCTTGCTGCTGCTCCTAGGTTTCCCTGTTTGTGTCTAAGCCCTTTGGGAGCCATAGAACAAACAGCAGCCTGTGGTACTAATCTGCTGCTTTACAGCATCCCTCTATGGTCACTGTAGAGTTACATGAGACACTGTCAACTTCAGTTTTGCTCCAGTTCATGATTCCTTTGTTAGTAGTAATAGGATAAATAGTTTGAAGTGAAACATCTTGAAAAAATCCCACTGTACTTGTTACTAACTATGGCCTCAAGTCTGCATTTCTGTTAGCTTTCACGGTGATTAGTCACTGTACAACAGCGAGGAGCAGATCCGTCTATAGCAGTGCTCCTCTAGCATGCAAAAGATCTTGCCAGACACCTAATCCTCACTTTTTTTTCTTCCTGGTCCCTTCATTCTTATGCTCATTAAAATTAATGAAAAAGGTCCCTATTGTGACTCTAGGTTTGGTTTCACTCAAAGTTCTGTTGTGTAGGGTGCTCAGCCTGGGTTAGAGAATGAAGGTCAGAAGCTTCTGTGTTAACTCCTCTCCAGCTGAATAAAAACTTTACCAATGGACTGCAAAGCATCTCTTATCTTTCCCCTACTCCCTTGAAAGAGTCGTTATAGAGAGGCAGGAGCAAGAGCATGAAGTGGAAGAAGATGGATTTGAAGCCATACTGGAAAAGCCAGGTTCCCAGGGAGCTGCTCTTCCCAGCTACTTTGGGAACATTACATGGCCAGAGGTCTGCTGGATGGTGCTGGCTAATACTGCAGTTGATTTGCTAAAGAAAATCAGGAGGTGGTAGTCAAGGCTGACTAACGTGGGATTGCAGTTTTATATATTTATATAAAGTTATTATTTATATATAACATATATATAAACATGTAAAGTTTACAATAGTTGTTATAAGTCAGAATTGCTCTGGAGACAAGAATCCATATGCATAACTGAGATACAGATGGGGGTCTGTGCATGTGTATATGCAGTTAGTGGATGTGTGATGCAGAGTATTTTACATGTACTTGTAAGTCTTGATCAGTAAATGTTGCAGGCTCATACCTGGACAATGAGCACCAGTGAGATACTGTTGGGCCAGCAGTGTGACAGTGTTATATCATACTGCTACTCATGCTTGAATAAAAGAGAACCGAGTGATAGTTGTGGGACAAAGGTGAATTATGGCAATGGAAGTGAGAGATTCTGGCTTGCAGAAGAGAGAATTCTTGGGTGGTAAACTGATGGGGTTTGCAGTTTAATTTAAATCTGATTGTGGGATGTCCTCCTTTCTTTACTAGGCCATGAGCTGGCTAAAAATAAGGATGTCATTAGAAGACCTGGAGTGCACTAAGGGGGTTAAACTGACCTTCTAGGCATAGAACAAGCAAAAGGGAAGTCCCACTTGCTGTGAAAAGTCCCTAGAATGTGAAAGAGGTAGATGGACCTAATAGACAAAGTAGTACAGGGCATGGATTTAAGTAAGAAATTATAAGCAAAACAGCAAACAACTTAGGGCATTGAAATAGAAAAAGAACAAAAGTAACCTAAGAAACAAAAGAAATTGTAGAAGATATCAAACAAAGCATTTAAAAACAATAAAGTTGGAAAAATAAGAGCATAGGTGAGGGAGATCAAAGTATGGACACCAATAAGATACAGATGAAAACATGAATTGGGAAAAAACCTAAAGAATTGGAGTACTAACTTGGTTTCACATGTGCAAAAGAAGATTTGTGCAAATGGAAGGTGATATCTCCTGTCATTAACAGAGAAGGGTGGGAATGGCCACAATGATGTAAGGGGCTGGAGGATAAAACGTTAATGGACACCAATGCCATGTGACAGCAACAGCAGCCAGGTGCCTGAATTAGGGGACATTCCAGTGGCCACATGAGCAAGAGTGAAAGTATTTAAGGAAGTCAGTGGGGGAAAACTTTTAATGTAGAGCTCTTGGATATCAGTCTAGGGAAAACTATGAAGAGAGGGGAACTAGAAAAAGTTTTCTGTGTGTTTGAAGTGTTCAGATTTTGAAGAAATGAATCAAAAGTGAAAGACTAAAGTGTCTTAGCAGATAAAAACAGTAAGTAGAACATTAAATGAGGTATAAACAAAAGTAGGCTTGGCTCTCAAGTAAGAAGGAAGTTTGTGAAGAGTGTTAAGTCATTTTGAGCACAGCAGGTAGAAACCAGGAGCTATGTAAGAATCTTAGGGATGAGTCCTGATCAGAAGTGAACCTGTATTTACACTCCACTGAGTTGCTTCTTTTGTGCCTCACTTAGTAGGAGCAGCAGAAAATGAATTTTAGTTTTAAATATAATATACAATATTACCTATAACTGAAAACTCCCAGTAGTTTTGGTAGGAGAATTTTATTTTAAAATGTGAGTAATATTGCAGGTGCTGACATCTCATTTGGCAGTTTCAGGGAAGTAGCTGCTGTTAGTTAAACTTTGGTTTAACTAACTTTAATTAAAAGGAGGGTGCTGTATGCAAGGTGGAAGTGCTCGTAGCGTGTTGACCAAGGTGGACTTTTGGTCTGAACCTGTGTAGCAGTGTTCTGTAAAACAAGGAAAGTGTACATAGAGTGGATAAAAGCTGAAAGCACCAGATGAACTTTTACCTAAATAAGTGCTTTTTACAGACTTTTATTTTTTACACTTATTTTGTATATGATGGTTACTACATGTTGCATATTGGCTGTTGGAGACTTACTGCTTGGCCAGATCTGTCTGTGCTGTTGCTTTACAGATTTTGAATAAAAGAAGCATGAGTTCCTGTTCCAGTTTCTGACTCGAGAGGTGGGCTCCTGGAAGAGACACACCCCGGGAGGTAAATGAACGGTCTTAATTAATTATTGGGACATAATGGACAAAGCTAGATTTAATTTCTGTTGCACACCAAATGGTTTCCCTTGACCACTTCCCCTTTAGCACCTCTGGTTTCCTTCTTGCCTCTGCAATCCCTAGGAGACAGAGATGTCCACAAGATGGTACTAGGCTACAAGTAGCCCCTGCAGTGGCTGGTCAGTGGAGGCTGCTGGAATTGCTCTTGGTCAGGTGGCATCAGAGCAATTCGTGTTGTTTTCTGCGAGAGGCTTTCACGCCCAAATACCTGCTTGGTTTTTTTAATAAAACAAAACTCTGATAGGAATTGTAGCAAATCATTGCTGTGACTGATGCTCTGCACACTCACACCTGTAGCTTCATGATTGTCTTTGGAGCCACTTCCAATTTAAACTGGTTTAGGGAAGGGAAGAACGAGGCCAGGAATTACAGCAGCGTTACAAATCTGCATTTTGGCACCTTGAAAAAAGAGAAATTTGACCTAATGTGTTATAAATACCTCATTTGCTTTGAGCAATGATTGTAATCTATCACATCGATCCAGCCAACACAAACACACGCTGTATTTTGAATACTAAAAACTGCTCAAAAAGGCTTGAATAAATTGTTAATGCTCTCTGAGCTGCCGGTGCAATAGCTCGGTGCTGAGCTCTGCTGCTCTCCACGGGATCCAAGGCATCAGTGACACCGCTCATTAATGACTTGCAAATTTTTGTTAAAGGCACAGGTGCATTTTTAGGTGGGGGCCCACTTCTCGAGCCAAAGGTATCCCAAGTGTTTGAAACTGAGCTTTATTATATTGTTTTATGTAAAATTAGTGATTTATCTTTCTAATGACACTCGGTATTTAATCACGTTAATCCTGGGGTGATGTTAAATCCGAGTTACTCCTGAAAAACACCTTTTTGTAGGAAGATCAGTGCAATACTCTCGGTGCCGACTGTACGAACGGGGCTGTGGTGTTAATGAGAGATTGAGCCGCTTCCCCGGGAGCGCTGAGCGCGGGGCAGCCGGTGCCAGGCTCCCGGGCAGTGCCGAGGGGGGAGCCCGGCGGGCCGGTCCTGCCCCGGGACGCCGCCACCCTTCGGCCTCGGTGTCACCGGTTCGAGCCCAGTGGAGCGGAGATGACCACGGACCGGGATCCCTCGGTGGGGACCGGGAGCGATGAGGAGAGCACCCGAGCTGGGACCCGAGGCCATTGAAGGGACGCGTGTTTAATTGACTTAATGAAGATCGGGGGGAGGCTCACGGCCGGGCAGCGCGGAGCTCCGGGGTTCCCGCAGCGGGGGGGCCCTCTCGCCGCTGCCCCGGCGGGACTGCGCCCGTGGCGGAGCGGCAGCAGGTGAGCCGGGCAGCCCACCG
>VZRW01012821.1:208160-294006 GCA_013398125.1 Aegotheles bennettii | reverse complement strand
CGCCGTCAAGGAGTGCGAGGAGGACCAGTTCCAGTGCCGGAACGAGCGGTGCATCCCCGCCATCTGGAAATGCGACGAGGACGACGACTGCTCGGATAACAGCGACGAGGCGGATTGCCGTGAGTGCCCGGCGGGGCGGGAGCGGGGCCGGGCGCGCTTCCCGCCTGCGCTGCGCCTCTTTTTATGAATGAATGAATGAAGTCGCGCCGGCCCCGGCTCCGGCGCTGATTGGCTGCCGGGAGCAGCAGATCCGTGACGCGGCGGCCGATCCCCGGTGCCGGCCGCGGCCGGGCGGGCTCGTCCCGGGACTCCCGGAGGGGGACGCGGCAGCGCTCCCCTGCGCGCCGGGAGATTCCGCCTTCGCCTCCAGCACCGTTTCTGCTCAGAGTGTCCGCAGGGAGCTGGGAGGGAGATTTGACCCCAGCGAGTTCCGTGCTCGGGGCTGGGGACAGGTGCTCGTGTGAAAGCCGATGGCTTCTAAGCATCACCCCCAGATGTGGGGTTGGTGTGAGTGTTGTGTTTAAATGTGCGTTTGCAGACATGGTGGGGAGAAGGGAGATGGCCAAGTGGCACTGCTTGGCAGTGTCAGCCAGGTAACACTGTTTCTCTGGTAGTGAAGGGAAGAGAGAGCAGGGAGATCCGTGCTTCCAGTCCTGGGAAGGGGACACTCTTGGCTTCTCCCGTGGTGGGACCCTGGTGTGTGTGAGCAGCACCCTGTGGACTTTGGGGTGGTTGGTAAAGTCGCAGTGTTGTTACCTCTCTGTTACTTTGCTTACAGCTTCTGACATCCTAGCAGAGTTTGTCTCAACCATGAGTTTGATTCTCAACTCATTCTCTCTAGCCAGAGTTTGATTCTCAACCAGGGAGTGTAAGAAGCATCTGTAAAAGAAGTTACAGAGCCTAAGTCTTAAAGAGAAGTGTCTTTAACTTGGAGTTTTAAGTTGCAAACACTGTAGTAAGCGCTGCGACTCTTGAATGATCTCTGCAGGATAACAGACACTGAATGTGCATCAGGTTATAATGCACTGAGTGAGCTCTTGAAAGTTCATAGGCCCAGGGGGATGTATCAAGAAGAGTCAAGTCACTGGTTATGTGTTTCTCAGTATGCAACTATCCTCTTAACAGCTTCAGTGATAAATCTGTGTCAGGTGATACTCAGAGTGAATCCTAAATAGATCAGTTTAAGGAGAGCAGGGATTCCCAAACTCCTGTTCCTGGAAACGTCTTGATGTTATAACGTAAAACAGAACACTTATTCCTGGTGCTTTTGTATTCAGAGGACTTGATAGGCTTTATATGTGCCTCACTTTATGATCTGGGAAGGTAGCAGCAATACTTCATTCAGATAGAGGAGTGGTTTATGCAGGAATTATATTGCCACCAGTTAGAGGCAACTTGGGTTTGCAGGGTTTCAAATGATGGAATGCTCAGGGAAGCCATGGCTGGCTGAGAGCTCACCTGGGCTTGTGTACTCATAACTGGGCAAGTTTTCTCAGAAGGCTTTGCAGAGAGAGACACTGATCTGTGGGAGTGCTGGCAATCTCTGAGCAGGCTGATGGTTCTTGAGTCCCTCTGTGTGAATCGTGCTGTGTTAGAATGGTTGGGGGCATCTGATTTAGTTTTATTTCAGAGGATCTTCACAGCTGTTGGATTTGGGGGTGGTAAAAATAGAATGGCTACATTGTGGTAGAGTGGTGACTTTTGAGAAGTTAGGGAAGAGAATTTTTGGATGGGGAGACATCAGGAATCGTTCTTAGCTGTGATCTGAGGTTAGCATTTATTATTGATTGGGGTGCATACTACAGAGATTACTCAGGGACTGCTAATTTAGTTCATGTATATATATATAGAGAGAGAGAGACTTTGCAGGTGCTTCTCCAAGCAGTCTGAAAGACATTTAAATTGCATTTTTCACACGCATTTTTCTGGTTTACATTGTTTCTGACAACTCTTTTCTTTTAAAAATGCAGACTGCTTCTCAGCATAGGTGATGTCTGCAGTTATACTCACGGGGTGGAAGAACACAGTCCATGTGGTTTTGTGTCTAGGTATCACTTCTGTTATCACTGCTGATATTTAGTTAAATAAAAATTTTTAAAATAACATTTATTTATCTAAAAACTGGTTTATGAACATATGTGATGGAAGAAACTGTTCTGGAAAACTCAGCATGCTGGAGTGGTGCTGGAGAGGGAAAAACTGCAGGTAGCCTGCTGGTAGTGAGTACTGATAGGGACCCTGATAACCTCTGTCACTACTTGCTAATGCTTTTTTTCCAGAGTTGATAATGTATTTGTAATAGCTCATTGCTGCTTGTGTATATCCTCTCTCCAAGAGCCAGGATCATCTTTGCCTGTGTTAAGAACTGGTTTATGACCATACTCAGGAGGAGGGGTACTGGATGTTGTTCTGTGTTTCCCTCAGGATAGATGGATGCTGCAGGGCAAGGTTGGCCTCCAGGCCCACAAGCTGTGTGGTACCTGCTGCCGTGTGCTGTGTCTCCCAGAGTAGAAAATCTGAGAGATTGGAGACTTTTTGCCCAGTTTTGCAAGTTTGTAGCTGCTTGCCACCGCAAGCAGTAGAAAACGAGGAAGGACTTGCAAATTTCAGCCAGACACAATCTGTTTGACACAAGAGCTCTCAGTTTGACGGTTGTATTTGATAGGATTTTATTTTCCTGCTACAAGCAGGGCAGAAGAGACCGATGAAAATGAAACACAAGCTGCAAGACCACTTCAGCTTTGTGATACCTGCCTGCAGGGGGACACAGCCAGCTGCAGAATTACTGTTTCCCTTTTAAAACCCCATTTACTATCTTTGTATTGGGACCCTTTCTGCGTTGCTGCTTTCTGGTGAGTACTGTTCAGAGGGATATTTTAAACTGGTCAGGACTGAGGCTGCCTCAGGTGTGAGATGCAGTCTGAAAGGAGTTACTGTTTCAAAGACATGTCCAGAATTCAGAGTAAACACATAGCATTAGGAAACTTCACCCTGCCCCAGCCCTTGCCCTGCCTTGGGGCCACAGTATGTGACTGTGTAGCTGAAACACACTTCTCTGGCTACTGGGAGGAAGAAAGACTCTGGTTCTCCTGCTGGCTTTGTTGGGTGGAGAATCTGCAGAAAGTTTGACTCCTGCTGCTGTGCGAAAGCCAAGGAGGCAGCCTGATACTCTCCTTGCCTTTCAGTTCAGATTTCACTAGAGCTGGAATTTGGGAATAAAGGTATATCAAAAGCCTATTTGAGAACTAAAATCCGGATCCTGTGAAGAGTTAAATATGGCCTGAGGGGCTTGAAATGTGGGAGTGTAATGGTATGCCATGCTTGCAGGCTTTGGGATGTGACAGTGAGACAGCAGGCAATCGTAACTGCCACATATGTTCCATGGCTTTCTTGTCCCCTGTTATCTCTTGCTCCGATTTTTCTTCACGTTCAGTGTTGAGGCATCTCCATGCTGACTGATAGCTGTATGTTCTTCTGGAGATGCCTGTGTGTCCTCGACATGTGCACACCACTGTGTAGAGAGTTTTAGGTTTCCTTGCCATATGCACAGTCATATGCTCTGGTTATGTCAGTGATGGTTTAGCTGAGTTGTGTGCCTGGCTTACACGCTCATCCCAAATCTGAGAGCACTGTGAATGTGGTGTGGGCTCGTTTGCCTCTGTGTGTTTATCTGTTGCCTGCCTGTCCTGGTCTGTACTATGTTGATGTGCAAGCTAGGCTCAAAACCAGTTTACTGTTCTTTTGTGAATATTGTTATTTGCTTACCCTCCTTTCTGCATTATATTCTTGTCTGTTCTGGGAAGACTAACTTGCATATTTTGGGGGTTTCGTTATCTTCCCTGTGCTGCATCCTTTATGTAGAAAGCAGCATTAAGTACCCGTGGGAATCATGCCCTTCTTCATTTCCCATTTCCTGGCACATTTGCTTGTGGACTTTTATTAGGTCTAGATACAAACTGCTTCCCAGAAGGTGGTGTTTTACTATCACTCCTGCTCATGGTCTGGGAAAGAATGACAGAACTGGAATAGGACCACTGAGAAGGCAGAAGAGGGAATGCAGGTGCATGGGATAGCTACTGGGGGCATTATGAGGGAAGAGAACTTGGATTTCATGGAGTGCTGCTGTGCTGTAATAAGAAAGCACATGGGTTGCTCTAGATACACTTACAGGTCTGAAGAGCTTTCCTGAGGCTAAGGAGAATGGGAAGATTTAAAATAATGGTTCAGTGCAAGAAAGGAATGGTGAAGGTGCAGTCAAAACCAACAGTGAGAGCTCAGACCTCTCATTTCAGGAGATATAAAAATGTTCTACATTTTGAGCAAAATCCAGAGCATTTTAATGTATAAAAGAATAAAACAAAAGTCAATGTAGACCAGTTCTCTCTTGTCTGCAGTGTTACAGACCCAGGATTAGCACAGGTTTGAGGTGTGATTTCTCACTGGTTCATGTTAGAGTAGAAGATACTTGGAATAACTTTATTAATGAGAAAATGTACAGAGATGAACTCAAATAAACAAGTTACAGTTATGAGACTGGAGGAACCGGGTGTAATGTGCTGGTGAAAGCATATATCTGGCACACCTAGACTAAGAGATTGCTGTTGCTAGAAATAATGAGTTTTCTTGACTCCATTGTCCAGTTAAAGGACCATTAAACACTCTGCAAGGCCTGAAAATGGCTGACAATTATTGATTGTCTCTTAGTTGTTTCTAATAGAGCAGACACCCAGCTTTTGTTTCTGCTAGCTTTTTTACTGCACTTTTTTAATTCACTGGCAAATTTCCCATGTCTTTGGTGTGCCTCAGAGGCTGTGATGTTGTGTTAGAGATGTGTCTGTGGTGCATTTGATTCGGCGTGAAATTCTCCTGGTCCTCGTACCATCACCTTCTGTGATGGCCTTTGCCTCTCTACAGCTTCCCCATTTACCTGCAGCTTTCCTCTGGTCATTCCAAGGATCTTTCCAAAGCATGTTACTGCTCAGCTCTGCTTTATTTTGTGCTTTATAAAATTTTATTGTGCGCTTTATAAAATGCTATAATATGTCAATTTTTCTTTCTTTGCTTTGCCTAGGAAAATAAATCAGTAAGCCAAGTTTGAGTGATAGGGATGAAGATTTGTGTTGCTGCTTGTTTTCTTACGCAGTGGCATGTCCTTGGCAGGAAAGCGGGCTGCCTGCTCCAGTGTGCTCTGCTCCCAGTGCCGACAGCTGGTTCTAGCCAAAGGGGAGACTGCGCTGTGTTACGGTGCGTGCGTGGGAAGTGTGGAAAACGCCGACTGTAGTTTTTCTAACTCTCTTATTTCCTGGTAAAATTATTGAGATTTAGATAGCCACAAGGGGAAGGGAAAGGGGGTAAAAGGCCATCCGATAAAATTAATGCAGATTTTCTGCTTTGTGAGAAAATCTGGCTGAAATACAAGAGGTAACAAACTGATTAGACTGAAGTTATAATCTGTAAGCTAGTTGAAAAATAAAACTAAACCCATTCAAACAGAAATATTTTCAAAAGCCGGATTTTAGCTTAAGAGAAGCCAGAAGATTTTTAAAGCAGGGATGTGAGCTCTATCTCTGATGGTCTCTCAGGGTGAGATACACTCTGTGTCTTGCCCTAGTAATGATGTGCTGATGGGTTTTGGTTCTGTTCCTGGCAAGGACCAATACTTTTTCCCCAGAGCTGAGGCTGATCTGGGAGCCCTGTGACTTTCTCCTCAGGAAGAGGTGAATAATTGGTGTTGCAGCTCTTCTGCAGGTGGGAGCTCTCCCTGGGTGAATCGTGGTTATACAAATAGTCAGCAGCAGAGCCAAGAACAGAAATGAGTCTCCTACCTACCAGTCCAGTGCTCTGTACACTCAGCCTTATTGCTTACTGCAGAGGGACCTGTCAGGCTAGACTCAATTTTCCCTCTTCAGTCTAAGCTAAGGTCTGGCAGTCAGTTAAACCTTACACTTAATGCCAAGAGTGAGTGTTAGAAACTAGGAGAGAAGAGGATTTATAGTTGGCTCGGAGGAAGGCTGGTAGCCTATGGGCTGTAGCCATGTAAAGCGAGCTTTAGTGCCCATATTTTTTTAGATGTTCTGTTTCTGATGCATCAATATTATTTTTGCACTATTAATATTTATTAAATGCTGGAGAGCATGTGTGGCACTGTACCAGGCCCAGAGCAGTCAGGGACTCGGTTTCCATGGCAGCAGGAGCACAGTCCTGTACTTGCAGAACAAGAAGGGCTCTTTTTGGCAACTGCTCCTTGTGCTGTGATTACTTTTTCTTTTTAAAGATAGATATATAATCTAAAATTTAATTCATTAGTGCTGCAGAATCTTGACCATCCTGGGTGAGAATTTTGCCTGCTGTAAGTTTATCTTTTCTGGAGTTCTAGCTTGGTTTCTGTAGCTTCTGTGGGTGTGATTTCTTTTACTTGCAAAACACTGAAAGAGGGGGAAAAGATTGTGTTTAAAATCCATTGAAATAGATGGAAATTTCCATTGATTTCGGTTAAATTTGAAATGTTATGTTGTTGTAGACTTAGTTCCCTTTCCAAATAGCCTATAAGAGCATAGCTTTATCAATTTAAAAAACAATTGTTGAAGAAACTAGTGTGTACAACTCATAATAAACTCTTAACTCTACTTTTTTCCTCATTTAGGTAACCACTCCGATTCCAGGTTTTAACATTGTTTTGTATTTTAACTGACCTTGCTTCATACCCTTCTCGTGCTTCCTTCCTAGAGATGTAATGTGTAATGTGATGTACATTGGGGTGCAATTTACTTTGTTTCAAAGGATGACTTAAAGCTTTCTTTTGATCCCAAGTCTTTGTTCAGCTGTGTATTACTTGGTAGACGTTTTCTGTCTGTCTTTGCTTTCCATGTATAAAGTTAATGCGATGGATTTTTTTGACTTTTCAGGCTTTCTCTATTTTTGTTGGTCTAGATGAGTAAGGTTGTAGGTATCTTTCCAGATATGTTGCATGGGTTTCCTACAACACCATCTGCTTGACTTGCTGATTTAGCAGTGATTGTATATCAGTAAATTTTGCTATATTGGCTGGGTCTATTCCATCCTGTGATCCAGAGAGTAGTTAAATCATAAAATCAGCAATAGCAGGAGCAGTGAATATCCTTGCACTGAGAATAAGAATTTCAGATGTAAACTTACAACTGTTCCTTCAGACTTCTCATCCTGAATCACAGTTGCATCTATGCAGCTACTTACAAACAGAAATACCCCAGTTTCTTCGATAACAAGTGTCAGTGTTGACTGATGTAGGCCAAGAATTACACCTCCTGTCTCTGTAGCTGAGTGGTTCTATTCTGGTTGGTGTGAGATGTGTTATGCTGACTACACATTTGTCATCTGGTGGCTGGTTAGCAGTTTAGCTTTCTAGAAATCTCCACCATGCAAGTGGACTAAATATTATTGTACGGATATGAAAACTGGTGCTTAAAGAAGTGATCCTTTGCCCAAGGCTGTAGAGTGATTCAGCAACTCATTGTGAACACCAGTGACTCATGAAGAATGTTCCCAATTTCTTGTTTTCTGGTCCATTATCGCATTGTTGTACACAGATAATCATGTTCCTTGGATTAAACGACTGCTCAAGGGCTTAGCCTTTGCCTTTGTCATGTACAGTTTGTAAAAGATTCAGAAAAATCCCAGTAATTCACTGTTTCAAAATGTTAATGTTGAATGTCAAGTACAAGAAATACTTCAGGTGGATCACTTCTTGTATTCAGTATCAAAGACACACAAAATACAGGTGTTTGAGTGGGAACGTGGTATTAGTTTTGCTTTCTGAAATGGACTTCTTTCTTTTTGTAGATTCTAATGTATCCTAAAGAATAACAGAGTGCAGCCTGTATGTGGGCAGTCATCACTGCAGCCACCTCTTCAGCCGGCCAAAAGTCCTGGGTTTGAGGCTGCACGTGACATATTTTTCCATTGCTAAAGAGGCTCTTTCCATTTCATATGGGGACACTGTCTCTCCAGACCTCCTTTACCTCCATGCCCACACCTTGTGTTATCTGAGCACTAACCACTGAAGTAATCTATCACTAGTTCACCCTTGCCTTGATAAATTATTTGTAACATATCCTTGACTGGCAAGAACAGAGATGACTAGGGAAGTTTAATTTGCTGTTGTACGTTTTATTGCTGCCACTCTCTTCCTTCATCCTTTCTTGCGTAAAGCAATAAAGATACGATTTAGATTGCACAACTCCCAAGTTTGCACAGCAATATTCCTTTCTGGTAGTCTGCTAAGTAGGGCTGCATCCTTGCCTTGGTGGCAATAACAGGTAGTATTTAAATTAACTGGGTACTACTGGGTGATCCCAGTGGGCTTGTTATACAGTTTAGAGGGGGTAAACTATATGGGCACAATTCTTTGGTGGATGATAAGTAATGAGTTTCAAAGGGGAAGCTCTGGAACAATCTCTGCCAGGATCAAATTGGTGTATTGAAATTGCACGCTTTACTCCAAGGAATTGCTCTTTGCTGGGTGATTTCCTTTCCCCTTTACACAAGAGCACTTTAACACAGAACCGTGCCCTATTTTTTATAAAATAATGTGTTACGTGTGTTTGCCCAAGGTGCCAGTGCATGTTGATCCCTGAAGTTAAATAAGGATTAAGGAGCTGTGTTGACAGGTGCTGAAAAGAATCACATCTGTCCAGTTCTTGGCTGGAGGGGCTCTGATCCTGGCATGGCACTTCAAAGAGTGTGAGTGCAGCAAAATCCCAGGGCCTGCGGTATAAATCCAGGCACTCTTTTCTAGAGGGAAATGATAAAGAATGTAGTTAATTTTTCTTTGTGATTGTGGATGAGCATGTGCCTGAGCAATGTGGAGCCTTTCCCAGGCTTGCACGCAGCATCTCATTGCCTGGCTAGAATTCTTTTCATTCCAGTCCTTCCGCATGAGTTTAGCCATTAATTCCCATAGCCCTGTTTTGCAGAGCGCCTGTGCTCAACAGCAGTGTGCAACGCCTTGGTTAACACCTTCTTTCACCGAGGCATTGAGGGGGACTCTGCAGAGTTTGACAGAGAGCAGTGAGCATTTCTTCACATTTGATGATGCATACAATCATGTGAATGCTGCCAGCCTTATTTTGTGCAAATACTTGTAAAAAAGGATTAATAACTCCTACACAAATGCTGTACTTCAGCTGGCTAGGAGCTGATAAGTTCACTCTGGCCAGATTTATTTAGTTCATTTACAGTATTTTTAAACTTTAGGACTGAAATCTAGGCTGAGGCTGCTGGCGTGGCAGTGCTGGAGAGACCGGAGCTGACGTGGAGCTTCACACCTGCCTGCTGCAGGCTCCAGTTCAGGGCAGTCGTGCACCAAATTGTTGGGCATACTGTGAAGTGTATTCCAAACAATATCCTGGAAAATGTGTGTCACTAAGCAGTTCTGATCCTCCAGCTTGCAAGGTCAGGACTGAGATATTCAGCACAATGGGAACTATTGCATTCCTGCAGCAGGAGTCAGATTTGTGCTGGGGTTTACAGGGCCCTCGGCTTACAGGGCTGTTGCCCTGGCAGCTTCATCTCTGCCCGCTCAGCACACTGTAGGAGTTTGTCAAGAAGACTTGAAAGCAAAATATCCTTTCAGGAGATTGTTTTCTTTCCTTCTCCGTGCAAGCAGGATAGCTGTCAGTGGGTTCTCCGTAATAGTAAGGGTTGAGCAGTAATCTTTTACTAACAGGTTCCTTTTCTATACTGTTGTGCAGGCTTCATTATCATATGACAGGGTTAATTTTAGAGTGCAAAAAAGATGCTTCTCTGGCAGTGAAAACCACGGAGGGGGAGGAAGGCAGCCAAGTACAGGAACTAATTTGCCCCCTTCCCACAGGAATATTTTTATTTTTTCTTTCTGTGGAGGAGTGTGGGTTTGAGTGTGGCATTAGAAACACATTCAATGACTGGTTTGGAGCAGAATCTTGCTGTATCATTTTTGAATAGGATTTTCTCTCTGCTACTTGTTTTTACTCAAGTCTCGTGGGATTATGTTTCTTGAGGGAAAGAACAAGCCTGATGAGACCTAGAACAACAAACCAAGATTCCCTAAAGCTTTTCTTTAAAAATTATAGCCATTTTTTGTGACTGTGGTAACGTGAAAGCTGGTATCATCTCTCCTTGAGCTGGTTGGGTATGAATTTCCTTTAGATGAAGCTTTTTGGTGCATCAGCTTGACCTTTAGCATAGAGAAAGAGCATGTGTAAATGTCATTTTTCTACAGTAATCAGTTGGGATTACCTGTTACTATGTTGTTTTTTTTTCTCTGCTGTTATAACAGCAAGGTTTTTACAGTCATCTGATGTGTAAGAATGATTTCACTGTCTTACATTGGATATTTTGTTGTCAATAGATGGGAAGGAGAAGATTCATATCTGTTAGTGCTGTGTGTGAGAGGGAATTCTATTTCTCATTGGATATGAATTGGAAGATCGAGGATCTAATTTCATTCTGAAGTGTTAGAAATCAAAATATTAAACCAGGAGTACCTCGGGATTTGGGGAAGGTATTTGCTGTGTGTTCTACTCTAATTAATTGTGGCATTTGCTGGGGTTTCCTTATTACTTTAATCTATGGACAGCACCGTTCCCTGGTGTTGAAATTTGAGGAGAGAAAACATCTCGTTTGCTTGATGGCTCAGCCTGATCTTGCTGCTGCAGAGGTCTCTGAGGAAATGCTGATCTGTTATTTCAGGTTGCTGACTAACAACTTGGTCCTGTAGCTCCATAGCACAGGCCTAACCTTCTCCCTGCGGTTGTAGCTCTGTTGAGATTGACATCTTTTAGCTGGAAAAACTGATGCTGCGGGCCCAGAAAGGCTGAAAAGAGATGGGTTTGTGTGGTCCATGGGGTTCTGCTGAGAGAAGAGCCTGAGCTGGCCTCACTGTGCTGGCGGGGCTGTACCCACATAGCCGTGCTGGCAGGGCCTCCTCCAGTGCATGCAGGGCCACCATCTCCTGTCCAGGTGAAAAATCACCTTGGGTCCATTTTATCTCTTGAGGTGAGCCCTGTGAGATAGCGGTGAGGGGAGCAATGTTGCCAGGGGAACATGCTGGATAAAGACTCGCATTTTTAAGTGATGTGTCGAGGGATCTTTTGTCCTCCACAGTTATGAACAGTCACAGCTGACAATAAGGAACCTTTCCAGACTAAAAAAATCAATGGTTTCAGTCCTGTTTTGTTCACAAAAATGCTTTCTGCAGCAGTTTTCACTAGGGTACTACCCTGTTTTCTTTTAGCCTCCAGAAGTACATGGAGCATCATCATGGACCTGCAAAAAACCAAGGTCTGTGATGTGCACTTTGTAATGGTGCAAACCAAAGTGGTTTCTGCATTGTTGCACACTGGAATAACAGTGTGCAGGAGGAGCAGGCTTGCTGGAGAGATGCTGTGTTCAATGACTACTCCTTGATCACAGTCAAGTTCTCAGTTCCCACCTAGTTACACGCAGAGTAGACTTGATGAGGGGGACAGCATTTTCTTGGACTACTGTTCTGTCCCAAGTGAGGATTAACTTATCTGTAATTCTGTCTCAAAAAAGAAATCACAATTTCATTCCGTTCCTGATCTCATGCATCCCCCAGCTACATTGTTGTGTGAAGATTTGCCATAGGCAAGCCATGAAAATAGAAACCATCCATATTTTATTGACTGTTCATTCAGTCTGTATCCAGTACTTCTTTCGCCTGTGTTCTCCAGCGTCCTGCTGAAGGGAAGATCAATAACAGGCATATTTTAGTTTGTGATATCCCTAGTTGAAGAATGATCTTGCTTTCAATTTGGAGATTGCAAAATTGCCCCTTTACCTGCTTGTAGGCTCCTTAAGATCTCATTTACAGCTCTGCTCTTTTGTGGAAGGCACGAAGTTCACTCCAACAGATGGTGTGTTATTCTCACAGCTAAAGCAGGTTCTTCGTGTGCTAAACTTCAGGTGCCTCTGCTTTTTGGAGCAGAAAGACCTAGAGTTCTCAGTGTGGTATAGGTGTAGTGCGTAGGTCTGAGCTTTAACGCAGGAAGGCTAAAAGAGCAGGAAATCACAAGGGTTGACATAATATTTAAATCGTATCAAGCCCACTTATGATGGTAAAATCCTCACAGTTGCTTTGACTTGCCAGTGCCTCTAGTGTTCACCCTGCCCTAGACAATGAGCATTGCAGCAGGAGCTAAACATTTCTCCAGGCTTGGCCCACAGTTTGCAGCCTTGTCTGTCACAGCAGGGGTGGACCTGAGGCAAAAGAGCAGCATTTCTCAGGCTCACAAAGAGGTGTGCAGGCTGTGCTTCTACCACCACCTGTGTCGGGTATCCCCAGTTGAAGCTCCTTGTCCTGCCAGCCTGTCGTGTATCCTGGCCTGAATATGGCTTGGAAAGCCTCAATATTATTGCTTTAATCCGCTTGCTTATGAAAAAACCTTAAGTTTGTGTTCTCTTTTAGACATTGAGTAATATATTCAACTGAAAAGAAAATAGAACAAACCAAAAAAACCCAACCCTGAACCATTTGGAGAGGCGGTTTCTCCTGCTAAGCTACAGGCTATTGGATTGCATAGCAGAACTCTTGGTGAGTTCAAAGTGAGTTTATTGTTGCTGTGTGAGTATTCAGTGAGTCACTGTAAACCTCTCTAATTGTTTTACGTCACTATTGTAACTTACATCCTGCTTTTTCAGTATCTATTCCTCAGCTAATATTAATAGGATGTTCCTGTAATACGTAGTTACTAAACCACTTCCAGAGTATTAGATTTTTAGTTTGACTGCAGAAAATGGCCAGGCAGAATAGCCAAATGTGAGTAGGCACTCTATGTTTCTGTCCCTGATGTGCAGTTGTTTGTAAGTGTATGAGCTTCATAGAGATTTCTTTTGAGGAGCTTTTGCCAGGTTGGACTTTTCTTCAAACAGAATTATATCCGAATAAGTGAGTCAAATAAACAGCTTTTGCTTTTTCCAGCATGCTGCCTCTCCTCCAGATGTAGAGCAGGTAACCATGGTTCAGTCCTGCTGAGTCTGTTGTATAACAAAGTTTTTTCTAGGAAGGTGGCTGTAGTGTAAAATTGTACTGCTCTTGCAAGGGTCCTTGCTCATGAAGGCTTCGTGCAGCCCCTCTGGGGACAACGTTCAGGGGCTGTGTTCTGCAGGAACAGGCAGGTGAGAACCAGGCCTGCTGAATCATAGAATCACTGAATGGTTTGGGTTGGAAGGGACCTTAAAGATCATATAGTTCCAACCCCCCTGCCATGGGCAGGGACACCTCCCACTAGATGAAGTTGCTCAAAGCCCCATCCAACCTGACTTTGAACAATGCCAAGGAGGGGCAGCCACAGCTTCTCTGGGCACCCTGTGCCAATGTCTTAGCACCCTCACAGTAAAGAACTTCTTCCTAATATCCTTCTAAATCTGCCTTCCTTTAGTTTGAACCCACTCCCCCTTGTTCTGTCACTACATGCCCTCATAAAAAGTCCTTCTCCAGCTTTCCTGTAGGCCCCCTTCAGATACTGGAAGGCTGAAGGATGGTTTGGGTGCTTTGGCTGCAGTTCCCCACTGGAAAGGTGCCTCCTTGTGCAGAGAGCTTGTAGTGTGAGCTTGCCTGCTTGGGCTCAGACACTGGAAGTCGAGGGAAACCCAAAGAGAAATGAAGTATCACCAGGGCTGAGAATGAACCCTCTGTGCGAGGTCTGGTGAGCCAGCTGGAAACTCAGCCATGCCTGAACTTCTTGTGGTTTTAATAAATGGAGCTTGTGTGATGCCTGTTGAGAAAATATGCCCAATGTGGAGAACCCATAAAGGGCAGAAGGAGGATGTGGTGGGAAAGGCAGGCTGAAAGCTTGACAAAACATGACCCTGTTTTAACAGGCTCTGTGGCAGGCACTCCCCTCCTCACCCAAAGAAAGTGTGTAAACTTAACCTCAAATGTCATCAGAGGAAGTCCTCATCTGGCAATGAAAAGCTGTTTGTGCTCAGGCCTGTTCCTTGGCCTCAGATTGCTGCCAGTGACTGTGATGGTGTGTTCTGCATCACATAGGCCTCGACAGTTCTTTGGGAGAGGATTGCTCCCAGCATCAGATGATGCTTGTTTAAGCCCAGCTGTTGTGCTATAAAGGTGAGTGGCTTTCCCCATCTCATGCCCAAGTCTGATGGGGTGACAGCACAGTTACTGAAACTTGCCAAGTGGCAGATGCACAGCAGGGAATGGGGAGACCTTTGCATTGATTTATTGTTGCTGTTTCCTGTGGAAGTGGCTTTGCATACAGAAGTCCATCACTGTCCATGCAGAGAGCTGGAAGGGTGCAACTGCGTGTCAGCGAGGTGATTTTCTGCTGCAATAAGGAACAATAGGAAAATAAAAAATGCCTACATTACCCATCTGATTATTAGTGGGGCAGATAGGTCCCAAGAGTAGTGTTTAGGTTATTTAGTAAATGCCCTATTTTTTAGAATGAAAACAAGAAGTCTCATTATATCCATGTAGAGATGCAGGGTACTTAGCTCTATTAAAACGTGGGCTACTTATTCAGGCAGGGGCAGGGACCTTTTTATTTTATATTTGTCCCTTTCTAAGTTTGCATTGACAAGCCCCTTCAGCGCTCATTTTCCCAATTTACCTACTTGGGAGATGAGGAAATAGTTTGTCTTTCTTTTTGCAAAGTAGTGCAGTCGATAAACAGTCAAAAGAGTGGGATAGGAGCTCGGTGATGCTGTTTAGTTAAATGCATGTGCTTGCAAACAAAATCAGCAAATTGGCATTCGGTCAAAAGAAGCAGCTTTCAAGTTTAGAGGGATGGACTTCTGAATCCAGTAAGAATATTGAATGCAACCCAGATGGCATCCTGGAGGGAAGTTTTGTGGCATCAATTAGCTTGTAGGTGACCGTGCTTCTAGCCAACTGCGAGTTATTTGGCAGCTTGCCACTTGACTGTTGGGGAAAATTCAAGAGCGGGGAGATGAAATAGAGTTCCTGAGAGACAAAGAGAAAGATGTCTTCACTCGAGGAAAGGGATTTGTGGATACTGTTTCTTAAATGATTTAAGCTGTCTGCTTTTGTACAGCCACATAGCTCAGCCTCAGTTATACATATTTCTTTGCCACAGTTTTGTAAATAAACCCATTTAAAATTCCTCTCGAAGTTCAGATGTGATTTGTTCTCAGGAAGGAAACTGCAAATAAAAGGGCCACCAATAGCTGGACTGGTGCCCTTGTAGCTTTTAGAAGGCGACCTTAATTTAGCATTTCCTTCTAGAAATGATGTCCTTATCTAGATTTTAGGACTTGGCTCTTTCTACGGCAGGGTAAGACTAAATGAAGTTGTTGCACTGTGGACTCAAAAGGAGCTGCCAAATCCCTGAATAACTAACTGGCTGCATTGCAGTAGGTTGCAGTACCACAGTTTGATACAATCCCTCTGAGAAGTGAGTCTAAAGAGCAGTAGGAGTTAACACCCACTACAGGACAGTTGTGGGCATATCTGATATTAGAATGAACTGGGAGCAGTTCTTTTTGACTTACAGAATGTGTATCAGCTTACAGAAATATTTCTGTATGGCTTTCCTTTTTTTTTTTAAAAAAAAAAAAAAAGTCTATTATAAAGGGACTTAATAAAATTATGTCTCAGGTGCTAAAATTTCAGATGGCTTTTGCATTTGTCCAATGAGAGATAATTAGGTTTGTAGAGCAGATGTTCTGGAAGCCTGCACTGCAGTATGCCTGGCTGTTCCTGGCTACAAAGATTTACTCCTGGGTGCACTTGTTTTCTTTTTATGTAGAAGAACAGCAAATTCCCGAACAGTCTACTGTATCCAGTAAGACTTAAGATCTCATACGGGATTTAATCAGTAAGTGCTTCACTGAGAGCTTTAGAAAGGAACAGCTTTGCTTCCAAGAATTTATTTCAGCTCCTTAGTACTGAGTTTTTACTCTGCACTGAGATGTGTTGTGGCTTTTTCAAAATGAGCAGAAGTGTTTGCAAAGAAGTACTGATGGTGAGATTTTTCACTCTGTTCTCCTGAGGCATAACAATTAAAAAAAAAAAAAAAAGCCCCCAGGAAAAGTAGAATTACACCATTATCCCAGAATTGCATTCTGTTGTGTACTACCTTGTGCCATACTGCCTGTTGGAGGAAGAAATGGGATTTTGCAAATAGCCAGATAGGAACAAGGATATGAATTGTGAATGTGGATGTATGTGAAGAATGACTTAGGACTAGCTTTATAAAATACAAGATGTTCTTCATGGCACTTTTTGGTCTGGAGATGTGGTTTTGCTCAGTCTTTACACATCACACAAGGTTGCATGTTTCTCCCAGCATAGCTGTTATGAAAGAAGCAGTGTTTTGCTTTGAAAAGCATTAGATGCAAAAAGCTGTTAAGTGGAGGGAACCTTTTTTATCAAAAATCTACACCTGCCTTTTTACTGAACACACAATATTATGTGCAGATGCACTTTCCCTCATGATTTTGTCAGGTATGCCTGTTTTTCACAGGCAAGGGCTTAGGCATCTCATGCTCTGCCTTTCAAAGGCCACTAATTTGCCTCCATTCCAGAGGGGAGAGGTCTCTTTCAAAAATGACTTGGCTAAGTCATTCCTTCTGGCATTAGTCCAATAGAACACACAGATTTGGTTTTACAACTTCAATAAGATGTGATGCGAGGAACAACAAGAGCTTCAAGGAAGGACCTGGAAACATAGCACTAGAAAGATAAAAGCACTCAAAGCTTCACGGAAGTGCAGGTACGGAGAAAAAATACTGCACATTCCCAGTGATACAGTGGGGGATTTTTTTGGGGATGTGATTTCAACTGAGAGTCAGAAATGGACACTGGTTTCTTGTTTCCATCTTAATACTGCTGAGTTGGGGTCAGTTACATTGCAATTCTGAGCAAACTTCTCTCTAGTTGGCAATCAGTGGAAGTAGCAGGGATTTCCTCGATCTAGTTCTTGCCTTTCACAGTGACTACTGAAGAAAGAAACATGAGCACGCACTCCCAGGCGTTCTGCAAGTAAAGTCAAATCACCGTCTTATTTTTAGATCTGATTTTTAAAAATGCCTGCTGAAAGATGTTGCTCTGCATAAGAATGAACCTGGCAATCAGATCAGTATGTAAATAAAACTTGCGGCTCACTCAATCAATATTTTGTTCTTTTCTTGGCACAGATAGAATAAAATCACAGAAGAGCTCGTTAATTTTCGCAGTTACTGCTGATCTTGCAACGGCAGTCACAATCTTAAGAGTCACCTGAAATCTGTCTCTGCAGAATCCTGGTCAGAGAATTTCTTTCTCCGGAGGTGGTGCTCTCATGGCAGTCTTCTCTTCTGGGGATTTTAATTTTCATGTCACTTTTGGCAGAATCGTGTCTGAGCTGCACGTTTCTCCTCTTTAAATACTGCAATAATTAGGAAGACATCCTGACAACTGAGTTGTCTGAGTGACTTTCCTCTCAACCTCAATACAGGATGAATCCTCCTCGTGCCTGATGCTCAGGAAGGTTCAATTCATTCCTTTCAATTATTCCCAGTGATCTATCAGCTGCTGCAGGAGAGAGGAAGCAGTAAGTATGGCAGAGGGTTGCTGTGCACATACAATTTCTGCTGCTGGCAAAGTTCAAAGCCTTTTTCAATTTTCCCTTGATTCTTTCCAAAGAATCCCTCCAAAATGTTCTAATATCTTGTCAGGGCTGTGCTCCAAGGATGCAGGATGAGCTGTCAAAACCCGAAGTGCTGCAGCGCTCCCGTCTGCAGCAGCAGCTGCTGCACGGAGGAGAGGAGCAGTGCACTGCTCCCTTCTGCTAGCACCAGCAGGAAGATCTTGTAAGGGGCACTGTAATATTTTAGTACCTGCTGGGACAGTTTATTTTCTTTTTATCTCCGAGGCAGAAAAGTCTCACCGAGCTGTAAGGCATTTACACTTTGGAAATTCAGCTGTTGATCATCAGCACTGAGAGCTGAACCTTAAATGTGATGCAGCCAAAGGTGTCTGGGGCAACACAGTGATTTTGAAGGCATTGGGATGATTCCAGATACAAGATCGTTAATCTTCAGAGTAGACAAGAACTTGATTTAACCTCTGTGCCCTCTACAGTGTTGTTGTGTTGATGTGTTATTGGTCACTGTAAGAAGTCCAATTTAATCCTCAGTCAGAATTTGAGCTTCTGTGGCTTTCACCTTTCGAAGTCAGCGCTGCTGCTCCTGTGGGATCACCTGATGCAGGTTTATGCAGGAGCTGTGAGGACATTAGGTTTTCCATGAACATGTGGCAAATGCTCGTGCTTTCCTCTTTCTCCCCGAGGTTTTTGGCGTGGCACTGCATTCCTACCAAGTCATTGCATTTAGCCTCGTGACTTTCCTATACTCGTGGGACATTTTGAATTTAATTTTTTCAGTTTCATCATGGTGGGTTCTGCTTGGTATGTCCTTCTCAATTTTTTAAAAATGCTTTTCATATTTTGCAGAAATGGCAAAAAGAGGACTGGCCTTTTACCCTCTGCTCTAGTGGTGGCTCAGCAGCCTACAGGCATACAGCACCTACCAGGCAGTCCCATGTGTAGACAGAGAAGATAATGTGTGGCCCAAAGAAGGACAGCTGTGTTTTGTTTCCTTCTTAATTCTTGTGTTTAGGATTGTTTGGCCTTTGTGCCATCTTCATCTTTAAGTCTGCAAACAATGGTGACAAAATCTTCTCTGCAGATGTGTTTTGGCAGCACCATAACCGGAGGAAAAATGAAGTTTGTTTTCTTTGCCTTTAAAATCCTCCTGCAGAAAGGGTGCAGGCATGGTGGCAGAACTTACAAAATAAACAGCAGCTGGGTGAGTTCAGACTCTGACCACATCCCTCTCAAGCAGGAATGATAGTTTTTGGTCACTGCTTATGTGGACTTGAGATGAAGCAGGGTTTTAAGTGTGAAATGTTTCACAGGCAGTTACCAACCGGAGCTATCCCACTGTTTTCTTAATTCTTCACTAGGATCCCCATCTTTCCAGTCCAAGTTGTATCACCCACAGCAAGGCTGCTTTTAGGATTTCTATTGGCTTTCTCTTCTGTTTGACTTTTGTATTTTGCACTAAATTATACAAACCTTTGGTCTGATGCCTTGTTCGATTACCCCCTGTTCAGTATTTTTCTGAGATGAGTACCTGAAAAGCACAACCAATCCATGACACTAATGCCACTAATTACGCCTGATGAGGGTTTTTTAAAGCATTCTCACAAGCAAAGCCAAACCCAGCCTAGCAGTGTTTCAGGCTACTGCTTGGTTTGTTTTTTTTTTTAATTGCTTTTTATATTTTTTTAAACTTTAATCTTGAGCACCCTTGGCCCTGGCTCGAAGCATAAAGTCTTTGTCACCCATCAACACAGAATGAACATTTCCAATATCACAAAATCAAATAATAAATTGTTTGAGTTTCTGCTCTCATTATAGATTTGAAATTTAGTGTGATCAGTGATGAAATCTGCACTTTGGTGTGAGAGTAATGGTGTCATAAGAGAGACATGCAAGGTAACCTTTCCACTAGTGGAGCTTCTTTCCGAGGAAGTACTTTGAGACTAGTACTGAAAATTCAAATTTTTGGTAAAGGAGATCTAGATTAGTCATCTAAAGGGTGGCAACAGTGAAACTGGTGTGAACTATTTAGGGGGTATGTCTGTCACTGGAACTTCCTAAGAACAAACAAACAAACCTCTGTCAGGAGTGGCTCAGGGCATTTGATCCTGCCTTGGGACAAGAGTTCAAGGTGGAGGACATTGCAAGATCCCTTCTGCCCTGCTTCATGTATTTCCCTTTGCTGGGAAAGAAGGCTTGGCTGCCTAATTTTTGTGTTGCTGCTTTTTCTTTGTGCCCAAATTCAAAGGGGATGAATTGTTTTCCTCTTGGTGGAGCAATTTTTTATAGAAAAAAAGCAGTCACAAACCTGGTCATCTCAGTGTGGGAAGGAGATGCTCTCCTAAAATAATGAGAGTTGTTATTCCTTGGAGATCGCAGGTTATCCTATGGCAGCTGCTTGGTAAGCTTGCTTATGGTTAAGTGCAACTCTTCTTCAGGTGCTACAATTGCTCTATCTGTTTTAATGAGTTTTGCAATTTGTCAGCTTCACACACAGAAAAACACACCAAATCTTAGGTATCTATAAAATACACATTGTTTTCAACTGGCATTCATTGCTGCTGCATTTCAGTTTAAAAATAGTCGTTAAATAGTACAATAAATGTGGGGTGGTTTTTTATTTCCAAGCTTTAGAGATCCCAGCTATGAGAATGTAATTGTAGGATGATCTGGCTCAGAAGGAACGTTTAAATATCATCCAGTCCAACCCCCCTGCCACGGGCTGGGACACCTCCTACTAGACCTGGTTGCTCAAAATCCCATCCAACCTGACCTTGAGCACTTCCAGGGATGGAGCATCCGTAACTTCTCTGGGCAACCTGTGCCAGTGTCTCACAGTAAAGAATTTCTTCCTTATATCTAACCTAAATCTACCCTCTTTTAGTTTGAAACCATTACCCCTTGTCCTGTCACTACAGGCTCTGATAAAAAGTCTCTCTCCACCTTTCTTATAAGCCCCTTTATATATTGAAAGGCCTCAATAAGGTCTCCTGGGAGCTTTCTCTTCTCCAGGAATCAATCTCCAGGATGAGCCTGTGTCTCCTGCAGTAGAAGTGATCCAGGGATATGGGGTATTTTGACACCTGGATTCTGCGGTATGGATGTGTTAGGAATACCTACTCAGCAAGACAGAGGGGAGAAAAATGCAAGGATAGTAAAATTGCAGTAGTCTCAGAAAATAAACGTCCATGGGACTCTGATTTTGCTGCTGGAGAACAAAAATCTGTAAGAATATAGAAGTCCAGTCTGCTCATTGAACAGAAAATCCAGTTGTATTTGAGTCAGAGACAGAGGCCCTGGCAATTAAGGCCAGGAAAAGGTCAGATTGGTGGTGGTGTTCAGTAGCTTGGGTCTGGGGCTGTGCCTGCCTGCTCTAGGCTCCATCTAAGGGGGCTGTTAACTCCATGTTGGGATTTTCTGGTGTCTGTCAGAGCTGAAATGTGTTTGCTAAGGGAGATGGTGCTGGTGTCAGACGTCCCCATGCAGGGTTGTCACAGTCTGGTTATTCTGCAAAGATTAGTTCTTTTATTGACTTTTTGCTGAAGATTGGCATGCATTTTCTAACGAAAATCTGGACACCCAGCCCTAAAAATAGCTGAAGACAACTGGCTTATGAGTAGTTTGCAGCCAGTCTGTGGCCTTAGAGGAAACAAATCTGTTCCTGAGCTTCTGGTGAGCCAATCCAGTATGTGACTCTGTCCGGTCTTTTACATGTTCTCTTAGCCCAAAGCTCCAACTAGTTCACAAAATCATCCAAAGTGCAACCTCTTTCATAAATTCACGTAGGATTTAGGAGGTCAGTGTGGCACTGAACCCTTGAGCTGGATATGGCTGCTCCAGGTGAATCCCACAGTGAGATTAGGATACACAACCTGTAGTAGTCCATGATCTGAGCTATCAAGCAGTTAAAGCTCTGCTGGACTGGGCTGTGTTCACAGAATTGTGATGTGTCCATGGAATCAATGAGAAAAATCAACAGGACTCTGTGTGTGCACACAAGTGGATAGGATTGATGGGTGTATGAGTCACTGTCCTGTTACAGGTCTGCATGCCAGGGAAAGGCAGTAAGTAGCAGCATGTGTACAGTGAGACACAGATGTAAGTAATTTGCAGTGTCTGTGTCTACCAGCTTTTGGAAGAAGAGGGGTTCTGGCTGAGTGGGGATGGCAGTGATGGCAGAGCTCTCAGTGAATTGAGGTGTCTGTGCTTCGCTGCTTTTCAGAAATTGCTCTGTCCTTGGCTTCAGCTGCATTTTCATGTGACATTGGACAAATTGCTTAACCTCTCTGGGCATCGTTGCTTAAAATGGAAACGTCAATATTCTTGCCAACCTTTGTGAGCTATCACTGGATTAATGGATAAAAATTGCTGTATAAAGTGTAAGCATCATTCACAATGTATTTTATCTTGTTTACTTGCAAAGTGGCTGGGCTACCTTGAAGTGTCACAACTGCCAAAAGTGTGAGAGGGGACTTATCATGTTGCCCGAGTCAACAGTTGCCTTAGCCCCAGTACTAAGATTACCTATAAATTCTTGAGGTTGTTTTAGAAACTTACTTTAAATAGGGTTAGTTTAGTGTTTGGAGTTTGTTGGTGCAGAAGTTCACTTTCTTTAATGGACTGTCTTAAAAATTGTTTAGGAAGATGACAGCGTAAACATTGACAACCATGATGAGCAAACCTGGGGAGGCAGAGGAAGAGAAAATACACTGCCCTACTTCCAAATAACCCACCTTTATTTGTGTAATTCCTTGGATCTTTGTCTTTAGCCTCGTATTTTTAAACAAACTCTCCCTATGCGTTTTCATTATAATTACAATATTTAGAATTACAATAAGTATAATAGCTAACTACTTTCTAGGTGCCTTTACTGAGTTAAAGAGCCTTAATATGAAAACTAGCAAATTGTCACATAGACAGAAAAAGCATTTTAAAGGGAAGGTGATTCAGATTGCTCTGCATAGGAGGAGCAGGGTACCCATGGGCAGGCACTGAAGAGGGGTTGTTGTGCTAGTATTTCCCTGTGCTTAGGTGTTTCTTCTCCACAACTCCAACAGGCAAAATTAAGACAATGTTTAGATTTAGAACCTTAAGAATTGGGAAGAGGGCAAGTAATACTGGATTCTGTTCAAGGTTATATCTTTATGCACACACGTGCAGTCCACACTGAACCCTGTCCATTGGACTTGTTTCTGAGGGTACCCTGTGCCCTGTTTTCCTGGCCTGTAACTCTGTCCTCTGGCTTTGCTGTTGTGGAATCACTGCCTGGACCTCCTGCTTACAGCTGCGCTACTTCCATTCCTAAGCTGATGTTCAGCCCTCAAGACAATTCTTCGAAGCTGTAAGTTTTGCTGCCAGCTTGTTTTGTGCCTATAGAACTTGTACTGAAATGGCTCTTTGCTGTGCTGTTCACACACATTCTCCCCTATCAGACAGTCACTGTTTCAAGTGAGTAGAAAATCTTACAAACATTGTTGTGGGGCACAATTACACTGGAGAAATGCATGGCCTGCAGTTCTCAGCTGTTCTCAGCCAAAACAGCCCACAGAAATAAGGAGCCAGTGGGGGAGAGTACTGAACACAAGTCAGGGCAACACGTCTGAGGAATCAGGCTCATACGGTACCGCCTGGCTGTTCTGCACGGGCACCACAGTGTTGGGCCCTCTGCAAACACACAGCAAAGACCTGGCCCTGAGGTTTTTATTTCCCTGCTAGATGCTGATAGCTGAGAAGTGAGAAGCAGCACAAAGATACAGTGTTCTTGTAGGAGTAGGGTACAGTAAGGGCAGAACAAATGTCTTAGAGTCTTAGCCCACTTCCTCTGCGTGATGTTTTGCTATTTCTTCTTCAAGCCTCTTGGATGTACTGGTAAAACCACGTTTTCTCAGTCCTGGAAAAGCTTTGTGTGGCAAATGTGGTGTGACTCAAGCTGGGATTGGCAGTGACTGTCTTGACATTGTCCCTCAAAAGCTTGTTGAGGTTTGCTTAGGACTCAGAGAAGAGCAGCGGGGAAGGGTAGGGCAGGAAAGAATCAGTTGCCAGCAGTGTTGTCTTAGGCCAAGCACTCTAATTGCAAAACCCTTGCACTAAGCTAGAAGGAAGATGTTGGGGTGTTCATTTTGTTTCCTTAAGCCACAACGGCTGTCTGCTTTTGTTAGCAGGCTTCCCTGTTATCCCACAATCCCTTCAGACACTTGAACTTGTCTGCTTTTCTGCCTAAATGGTGGGGGGTGTTGGGAGGCTGCTTCTTTCAGAGGCACTTGTGGTCTCTGAATGCAACTTTTTACCCTAATGTGACAAAAAGGAGGCACAAAGCCAGAAGTGGCATGCTGTGCTGTTTATTGCTTGATTTATTTGTGGCAATGTCTGTCACACAGATGCCAACATGTTTTATCTTCATTTATGATAGCCCAGAATATTTCACCTGGACTGATGCACAGTCCTAGGCCAGACAGGGAGGTTCTATGGGGAGACTTTTCTTAGGGTGCAGCTTGTTGTGATTTTTTTATTTTTTATTTTTTTTTAACCCCTGCTTCTCTCTCTGACCTTAAGTTCACTTGTAAAGCTGTGCATGTTTTCAGTGCACAGTTTGGATAATTAAAAATAGCTGCTTGGGGCGCTTGGCTTCTGTGCAGTCTTCTATCAATAGTGCCTCTGAGAATACCTTGTGTTTGGATGAATGGTTTTAAATAGAGTGGTGAGAACTGCACGGATGACAAATCAAACAGGCTTCTTTCACAGCAATCTTTTTTACTTTCCAGTGCCTAGAAATTATTTTTAAACTGAAAACAAAATGTACCAGTATTTGAAGTTTATTGTATCCTGTTAATCGTGTGTTCTAGTCATTGTTTTTTCTTACTGATGGAAAAGTTGTGCTCACAGTTATTAGTCATCAGTGGGTCATTCTAGGAGTGGTGCAGGACATACAGGATCTGTCACAGCAAGTCAGCTGCAGGGTCCCATCCTCATTATTCTACCTTGTGAAGACCCCAATGTGGTGGGCTTAAAAAGGGATGGTGCCAGAAGTCAATTAGAAAACCGTCAGTGAAAGTTGCTACTTAATCTCATTCAGTGAGTATCTGAGGCTCTGAAACCGAAGACATTTTATCCCATTAAAACTAGAATTCCCTTTTTAAAAACCCCATGAATGTACTTATGGTCAAAATAATAGTCTAATTTCTTTTCTCCCTTTCTGCAGAAACCTCCTCCTTCCTCTCATCCCAGATCTCGGGGATATGTGGTCATGATTTCTACTGGAAATCCATATGATTAAAATATTTCACTGATCTATTTGTGGCTCTTCAGCTTTGTAGTTTGCCATGAACCATCCATTGTAAGAGCCTGCAGTTCCTAATTCCCTTTTTTTTTTTTTCCTGAGCCATTTACTTTATTAAAATACTTTCCCATGCTTTCTCTCCTTCTCCTCTCTACCTTAAACAGTTCAAGCTTGCTGGAGGAAGTGGGAAGATACATGAATTGCTGTTGTCTGTGGTATACTTAGCCTGTGAACTTAAATTTTCAAAGCCTTTGTTGTGGTACATTTCATGAACAATGCAGTCTCTTAAATAAGGGTGTGTAGATGTAAAGGAAAAAGATTTCATCTCTTTACATGGAATTTTTGCAACATACTGGTTCTTGTATGAGCCGGGTGAGGCTCTTCTGAGTGTGCAGAACATTGCATGAACTTCTTTTAAAAAAAAACAAAACAGGAATAGCCTCCAGATAGTGGAGTAACCCTATACCCCAGTAGTGTTGTATTGTAATCATGACTTGCAAATCTGCATTGTAACCTTGCCTAGTGCAAAGCTGACTGACTTTCTAGGAAGCTTCTGTCCTGAAGAGCTCGAAATCAAAGGTGGTAGGTTTTCTTTAAGCATGTACACACACTCCAAAGTAAAGAACAGTGCTAGGTGTGTGTGTGTGTGTGCCTTTGTATGGCAGGTAATGAAGTTATGTGTTACTGCAGGATGGATTTTTCATTATTGACAGACATGGTGATGTCTAAGCCATTGACTTTGAGTCCTGGTGTCATAGATGGGTAACATGATAGGTTTGATACTGCCCTAAGTCATCATGATAATGCTTAAATTTTACCTCTGGTGAGTTTCTGATGCTGACTTTGTTAACTTACACTTTGGGGGAGAAAAGTAATGTATGTAGACTCAAGTGTGTTTGCAGAGTACCTGTGAAAGCATTGCTAGGAAAGCATGAAAGCTCAAAAATTATGAAGCCATGGTTTCTTGGTGACATTTTTATTCCTTGTCCTCTGTTTTGCAGTCATACGGCAGAGAAGTGAAATGAGAATTTGGTTGTGGGTGAACAGCTGCAGAAATGAATACTCAGGGAGGGCAAAGTCTTCCTGTGTGTGTACAGATACACGTGAGGATATGGACTGGGCTATCTCAGAAAGTTTGCTTCCTAGAAAAAAGCTCATTGATACATATATATGTGTATGTGTGTATATACATATATATAGATCTATTTATATTTATATATATATTATATATATGTACTCACTGATAGTAGGGCTTGGTTTTAGAAATATCAACTTGCCATTACTGTTTACATTCTGTTTACATTCAAGAACATTTACACTCTGTTTACATTCAAGAACAGACAGTAGAGTTTGAGGATGCCTCTGTGTTGACTCTCATTCTCATGTTAATCAGCAGATAGCTGTCAGTCTGGTGTGTATGTGGTTTCAGGGTCAGTCTTTCTGGCTTCACTGTTTATCTTGAATTTAAATGGGAATTCAATATATAATCAAGGCCTAAAACCTGCTAAGTGCTGACATAGTAGCAATGCCCAGCTCTTCTCCTGATCTGACCAGCAGCAGAGAAGAAGCCAAATGACTATTAATGCATTCCTGTCGACTAGCAGCTTGGTTTACTCATCTCTTTCATCTCCTGCAATGAAGTGTGAGCTTTCTGGCTGGGCCATTAATAAAACAGCTAGTGGGTGATTTATTTCACCCAAAGTACTAGTTGGCTATTGTGTCTCCAATGTCAGCAGTGAATGGCTTTTCTGCTGTTGTCATGGTCTCCCCCTTAGTAATCACAAGGATTCAGGAGAATGCGAAGGACCAGTATTGTGGGGAACTTGCTTACCACACGTCCTGCTCCTGTTGTTCTCATTGTGTAGTGTTCAACCGAACAGGAATCCTCTTTTCCTGGGAGACACCAAGACCTCTTAGGCCTCTTGGTAAGAATGTGGGACCTTGTCACATCCCTCATGGTGCAGGGCAGATTAGACTGCTGTAGCCAGTACAAAAGAATGTATTTTTTTTCCAGACTGCTGGAGATAGATGGTGTCTGGCCTTCTTCCTGGTCTGGAGGCTGCCTTACCAACCATCTCTGCGTGTCTGATGTCTTCATGGCTCCAAGGCTTGGCTTTGTTTGGGCTGCCATTGAAAAAAGTGCTAGTTACCTGCCAGTCTTATGAAAATATATTATTTATAGTCTCATTTAAGTGTAAACCAAACAATTTTGATGCAGTGAGCAGAACAACTTGGTCACCTACTCTGGACGAATATAAGATCTATTAAGGAGAGGGATCTTCCTCTAGAGAGTGTCAGAAATGGGCTTAAGTGTTCTGGATTTGAACCACTGTTCAGGTCAGTTAGCAGATCTTAGTTAGCAGAAGAATTTGGTTCAAAGCTAAATAGTTCAGCAGTGAACTACAGTGAGGCAAAACATGCCCTGGCATACCTAGGCACATAAACTTCTGAAACAGGTCTGAAGACCATAACATACATATGGCTTAGACCAGCAGATTTTATTAGAAAAATGAATGGGCTCCCTTCCCCTGCAAATTTTGGTTTATAATAATCTTTGCCACGTGTTTCCAGCTGTTAAAAAATTATGGAACAAGTCCTGCTTCTGGAAAATTCATTGCCTCTCCTGTGGTTTTAGTGGAAGCTGCAGATGCATATGCTGGTTACTGCTGAACTAGCCAAAACAGTTGTGCAAATTCTTGCTCACGGATACACTCTTGCAGGCAGGTGCTTACAGGTCTAAAGAGGCAAGTACATACTCTCAAAGGTACAATGTACGTTTCCATGTATGTGGATAAACTTTTCTGTTTTCTCCTTCTTTCTGGTATCCTGATTTTTTTTTTTCCTGGGCACGTTTTTGGCATCTGATGTCAGAAATTTGCCCCTTCATTAAGATGTCAACTCTAAAAGACACTGAAAAGCTGAGATCACCATTTCAGCTGGTATAAGCAATTACAGATATTTCCAGACAGCAGAAAGACAACCTCAGTGAAGCTTGGACAATTGCTGCATAGATGTTAATCAAGAAGGACACAAGCGCATTCCTGAATTATTAAAAATGCAGTAATGTTTCTGAAGCCTTGATGTGCCCTGATGAACCATGCTTAGGGAACAGATTTTGCCCGTCCTAAGTTCTCTTATCTGGTACAGCAAAGCAAGAACTGAGCAGCCTCCTCTCATTGCCTTTCAGTTTTGAATTTCCAAGGCTGTTTCATTGCTGGTGCTGCCATTCCCCCTCCCACCCTTCTGCTTTGTTTATTTGACAAGAAGAAAAGGCAAAGTGAAGCACGCAGCTGCATTTCCATAAGCTTAGACTAACTATTTCTTTCTTTTTCTTTCTACCCCAGACAGGGTGCCTATAATTAGTCATCCCTGCTGGGGTTGAAGCTGAGTTTTTAGAAGAAAGCTTTGGTGGTTTCTTACCAGCAAGAGCAAGAGTGAAAAATAAAACAAACACAGCTCATCATTAGTGTAGGCAATACTTGTTAGCCTCATAATCCAGGCAAATACTTTTCTTCAGCCATGTTTGTTAGAAATACTGGAGCAGAGACCTAGTGGTTCTTTTCCCTGTCATGCTGAGATCAGGCAGTGCTGGCAGCATTTGGTGTCTTGAAGTTGAATGCGGAATTAAAAGCTTCTTAAAAAGCAGGCTATTAAAGTGGCACTAAGAAAACTTGTTACACTGCTTAATGGTTGGGTGGGATAATCTGAGCTTCTGCGTTTAATTAAAAGTGGACCCACATTGCCGAATGCGGGCCTGGGTTGAGAGGGTGTTTTGTGTCTGTATTTTAAATCCTCCTGAAACTGGCAGTATGAGCTCTTGGGTTTTGGCCAATGAGCAGTTCTAGTGTTGAAACAGAGAAGAAAGAGAAGTGGTCAACTAAACTTAACAGAAATTTTACTTCCTATTAGGGAAGTCTAGAGTGTAAACGGTGTTGCATGCTCTTCCGGGTAAGAATGTTAAAGCAACTGTTTGGTGGTAATGTGAAATACATGATTATTAATTAACCTTTCAGTGATCAAGAGAAGTTATTTCTGTCACTGTTCTTAATACTTGCTGTGTCATTATCCTGTCTTAGGAGGAGCTAAGAAGTGATCTGGCCTTCTTGAACCCTGCAAAGCTTATTCTCTCATCCTTTTTTAGTAGAAAAGGAAAGAAAAAATGTGCTGAAAAATATGTACATAGACCCTGGCTACGAAAGTCATGTGTTGAAGCATCTAAAGGGACAACTCCTTGTAAGTAATGCACAAAATTTCCCTTTGACTTTTGTGTAGGCAGTTGGGTGGACAAAGCTTGCTGACATACAAAGTTGAGTGTACAAAGCTGAGCTCCAAATACAGCTCAGAAATAGTGTGGGTTCAGGACTTGTTTGCACATTGCATCAACAACTAGAGTATTATAACATCATCTAGTTGTGCAAAAGTTGGGCCCTCACTGCTATTTTTGCCATGCAATAGATTCTTAGAACTGTTGATTCCTAGTTAATCAATGTAATATGAACAGCAATTTATTAAATCTGCCTTATTTCTTCTTTTTTTGGTAACCAGAGACATGTTTGGTTATTTCCTGCTGTAAACATGAAATTGCATTTTTAAGTTCTATTTAATTATTCTGGAAAACCAGTTCTTTCTGGAAACTTACACCACTATTGAACTGAGAAGTTGTTCAGAATTGCTTGGTCCTTCCTTGTAGGGAGAAGAACAAGAATATAAGAAAGGATTTGACTTTCTTAAGCAGTAGAGATTCAGAATTTGGAAAGGTAACCAGGGTGATGCCCAGTAGTACTTAGTTTTTATTCAAGTAACTGAAATTCTCTTTTAAAGTCAACCCACTACACAACAGATTTACCACTTAACTGAGTTTTAATTGACCCTTTTATTATTATAATGATGGGAATAATGCTGTGGTAAATGTATTTTCCAGTTGCTGATTTTGGTAATAAAAAACAGTCTTAGATTGCAAAAGACAGAGAAAGTCAGGTTCGTGGAAATAGGCTGCTCTTCCATTTTAAAGAAAACAGGGTCTTCATTTAACCTTGGACAGCACTCCCTAACTTGTTTCCTGTCTTTTCTTCATTATGCTGGCTCCTTGCCTTGAAGAGGAGATGGCTTTTTAATACAGCCACTAAATTCCACCAACTCGAAATCTTTCAATCCAATTACTATGGTAGATTAGTTCTTCACTCTCTCCCTCTCCAACTATAGCACTTGTGAATCAAGTGTTTGTTTTTTATTGCAAGTTTTTTGTTAGAATCAAAAGATTTTCTTTTTTTTCCTTATGACTTAGCTGGCGTGTTAGTATGGCTCTCAAATGTTAATTATAACAGTTTAACATAAAGAATCAGCTGGGCACTGACTGCTGTGCTCTGTCAGATAAAGCTTGGTGTAAACTTGTGCTTGGAGACAAAGCAAAGGTTCACATGCTGGAGCTGCAAACATGGCTGGAAAAGAGGTAATCCTAGCTGGTGTTTAGTGCTGTCTCAAAGAACAACCCCTCCACTTCCCCCCCAGGAATAGAAGTAGTAGAATAGTAGATTTTGTAGCATATTCACCAGTTTGAGGATAAAGCATAGAATGATAAACATAACAATTGTTAACCTTAGTTATAATCTAGGGAATGTGGAAAATAATCACCTTGTCTGGAAAGGATAACAATCCTTTGTTCTCGAAATGCCAGTTCTAAAATAGTTGGACTCTGGCTGACATAGCTCATTGATGAGCAAAAGATACTTATTAGAAATGAGCATGGGATTTATTTTTGAATCCTAAACTCAGAGTGCCTCCAGCACAGGATGCAGAAGTTGGATTTGGATTTCACTTAATGACACTTTTGTTCAGGCTCTGAGAAGGGAGAGTTTAACCTCTATGTTACACTGATCCTCAAGGGGCACCAGGAATACCTTTAGGTGAGGGCTGCTCTGCTCTTTGCCATCTAGAAAAGTCAGTCTCCTGGCCAGAAATCCCTGTAGTGCTGTCTAATGTCATCCTTGCATGTCTGTGGTGAACTTGGTTTTCTCCTTTCCTTCCCCAACTATGTACATGTCAGCCCCAAAATTATCGAGCAGTGCTTGGACATGGCCAGTTCCAAGGTGCAGTACTTGTTTCTGTGACTCACTCTAGTTTAAGCTGTAAAGTTTGGCAGAGGAAACTGTCATTATGAAAAACTGTTTACCCTACCCAGATATTTCCTTTAGTGTAGAACCTGGTTTGTGTTTAAGTGGATAGATTTTTTGCCTCCAAAGTACCTTGCTTTATGCTGGCTTCCAAATGGGAAGGTTCTGCTGCAATTGATACTGAAAAGCCTCGGCAGTAGTTGGGGCTGGATGCACTGGGAATACATTAAAGTAAATCCTGTGGTTTTGCTCCATTCCATGGTATGGGAGTTGAGCATCTGTTTCGACTGGCAAGCATCCCTCAGCTGTATTCACACTTACAACATAGGAATTTGCAGACAAAAGGGATGCATACAGACAAGGTCTCTTGTACATTCTAATATGTGCAAATATCTCTACTGCTGGTAATAGAAAGAAATGAACAAAATACGCCAAAAGCTATAGAATAAATTTCAGGTATGATGGCATTTTTAGCATAAGCAATACCTGAGATTTATAGCCTGCTGATGGTAAATTGGAAGTGTTGAAAACCTCTTTTGCTATATAAGTTTAATGAGGATTAAATACTAAAGGTAAGTCATTTGGATGCAGGTGGAACAGAGCTGGGGTGGTTACCTGGCAGTGCCACACTCAGTTAATGTAGTTTAGCCAAGGATGCCGAGACACTTAATAGATACTTCTTTCAAACTTGACCTCTCCACTTCTGTGAGGTTGTGTGATTCATCATTCACAGGCAGATGATTCCCATTGTGGTACACAGGGATCTATTGCTGTGCAGCTGCAAGCAGCCTCCTGCAATAAAAGCTCTCGTTTGAGGCTCCACTTTCAGGTGATGGGGTAACCTGGATTCCCAGGGGTGTCTCACGAATGCAGTGTCTATCATTTCTTTTAAGTCTTTGGTTAGCAAGTCTTATCCCAGCTAGACAAAGTTATTTTTTTTCCCTGCTCCTCAGTTTCTGACAGGTGCATCTACCAGTAGTGGTTTAAAGCTGTTAGCATTAACTAGCAGCATGTGTGCTGGGTATTTGTATGAATACCAATGGAGTAACAGTTGGATGAAGGGGCAGACAGGTGTGTTTAATAAAATAGATCAGTGGGAGAGGGTGGAGAGAGAGGAAGAAGTGCCCACAGGCACAGGAGGTTCATGGTGGAGCCTGAGAAGCCATGGAGCCAGGTAAGCTGTAGAGGGTTGGAAAAGCCAAATGGAAGCAAGAGGAGGGGGGTGGCTTCTCCCTGGTTATGAGCAAAAGGAAGAGGGAGTGGGAACAGATGGCTCTAAATTGTATAGACCCCTGATGCTCTCTGCCTTTCTGGGATCTAACTGTGATTGCCTTCTTATTTGAAGGTAGAACTGAGGCTTTGACCATTGATGCATAGAAAATTAGATCCTTAAAAGGCAAACCCACAATTTTGGTAATTGCTGAAAAGAAGGAGCTTGTGGGTGTGCATCTTTGTTGCAAGAGAGTGGGGCATGAACAGTCATGAGCCTTTTCTGATGGGTCATTGTGTTTAAAAGTCACCAGTCTCTTCATCTTAGCTGGTCTTAGTTCATTGTGCTTTTTTTTCCTTCTTTCTTTTTAACAACAATAAAGCTAGGTAGGTTGAGGGATTGTTTTCAGCAGCTTTCTCGGGTTGGACACTGTAACTGTGCCCAATTTCTTATTTATTTATTTTTTTTAAAATAAATTTTCTTCCATTTGTTTTTTTAATCATACCTTCTCTGGCCAGATCTTCATACCTACATTGTATATTCTGTGCTCCCCTAAAATATGTCTAGTTCAGTTGAGTCAGTTTTTGATGTGTATTGCTGAGACTGTAGTCAAGCCAAGAGTTTTTGTTTGTTGAGGAAGGACAAGCAGTGGAGTTTCAGACCCTGCTGATTTAAATGTACTTGGCTGAAGGGCATGGAGGCAGATGTGTGTTTGTAGCTGCACAAAACATGGGTGTGCAAATTATGAACTCTCAGGCTGTAAGACAATCCCAGTCTGCAGCCCATGCTGGGATAAGTTGGCATTACTCAACTGAAATGATGGGCAGAGTTTGATAGTCTGTGTTGCAGGCTCTATTTATAGCCTGTTTGCAGGGTTGCTGGTCTCTACTGGGCATTCTTTCCCTTGGCTGTCTTACATTGCTGACCCTCCAGGGGAGGTAAACACACATCTGTCATGATAATCGGAGCCATGAGGAATACTTGAGGGAATTTCACGTCCTTGTTCATCAGCTCCTGCTTCTGGAGGTGGCAGCAGCTTTCTGGGCATTCCTAGGATGCAACCTGGGGTTTGACTGTTCTGGCTGAGCCTACTTGACTGGAATGGGATAATGATGGGTTTGGAAGAGCAGTGTGACAGGACATGAAGTGCAGCTTGGTGAAAATTTAAGAGGACACCTCAGTTTCATTCCGTGCAGTCCATCACATTGGACTAGTGACAGATGGAATGAATGGAAGTTGGCTGTGTCAGGAAACTGTTTTGGCAACCAGAAAGAAATCAGAGGAGACAGACACAGCAAGACGAGCGGGGGAAAGGGCAGAGGGTGTTTCGTGTTGGAGAGGAGGGGATGGGTAGAGCACTATTGTGTTTGCAGCTTTAGTTACACATCCTGATGTTCCACTTTCGTATGGAATTCCTTGAGAATTTGAAGAATTGCATTTGGTACAACTCTTGATATTTCCAAGGGTTTTTTCAAATTTTGGTCAGCTTAGCTATTAAAGGCTAAAGGGAACCTCCTTGCTGTTAGGTTTCTGGGACAGTTATTGTTCACTGTCAGATCACAGCCCAGCCCTAGGATTTACTGGAAGGAGTTTATTCCAGGAAAATGCAGACAGGTAGGCAGTAGCAGTGGCAGTGTGAAACACCTGATGATTTTGGACTGCCTGCTCTAGCATGTCTCGAGCTGTCTGCTACTGAGCTGTAAGAGCAGAGAAGGAGAAAGTACCATGGCAAATGGGCAAAACAGCTGCAGAACATCCTAAGTCTGCTGTGGGGAAAACCAGCAGTAGTTCCTCTGTTCTGAATGCCTGATGCTTTTCAACTTGATTTAAAGGATTCCCGTGGTTTGTGGGAATGGTGCTCATGACCTTTCCCTCTTCCTCTGTTTGTGGCAGGCATTTGAAATCTGATAGGAAGAAAACCTACAGACCAAGGAAGTCCAACTATAAAATTCTTCTCAGGTTTTGCCGAGATAAAAATTGTATTTTCCTTTTGTCAGGTTGTTTTATAAGACTAGCAGGATGTTTCTAAAATGCTGGCCTATGTTACTGCCAAAGGAACAAAAACATATGCAGGAATGTCTGTGTGCTTGTGAGTACTGCCTGCGAGTACACGTTTTCCTATTCCGGGGTTGTGTTCTTCAGTTATATGATGCATCTTGATCTGCCCCATAACATTCCTGTGTTCACTGGTGAATGTGTTGGACACACAAGAGAGCAAAACTAAGATTGTACAACTCTTTTGTGTGCTTGATGCTGCAACATAACTATTTTTTTTTAAATACATTGTCTAGATAATGCAGCATGAACTATTTATGGCAGCACAAATATTTCAAGGCTGTATCTGGAGCAATGAGAGCAGAAAGAGTTAAAAGATTCTGCAGATTGTAGGATGCAAAGGTAGAAGATACAGTCTATCTCTTACACTTAGGGGAAGTCTGGTTGCTGGAACAGAGAGCTGAAAATTATAGGGACAATATAGGGGTGTGGACCCTGCTATCTCCTGGAGTTGGCACTTGAAGGCAGTCACATGCAAAAGGGAAAGGTTACTGCATCCTTGCCCAGAACAAAAAAAATGCATGAAATCTTCACTGGTAGTGACAGATCTGGAAGATGCGGGTAGATTATGAGGAAGCCTGTGGTTAGAGGTGAGTAACAGGTACAGGTGCTTTATATTCCAGTTCAATTCAACTTTACATTGATAATTAATATCAAGCAACTGCTTCAGTCAGTGATAAGGATCTATCACGTAGCTTCATTGGTCTAAGAGAAATCTGTAGATGGTTCATTTTTGGAGAACAGCTCATCTTTCACTGGTGCTCCATCCTTGGACAGGAGAAGTTTTGTTCTCTCTGTTGGTGTGAAAACTGCATGAAGAAAGCAGAAGGATGTGAAGATGTGAATAAGTATCTTTTTCTCCATCTTCCTGTGCAGGCTTGAGGCAGGGTAAAAGTTACAGCTGGATAGAAGAAAATGCTGTTGGTTTCCATACTACCAAATCCTTCGTATATAGTGTTGAACACTATAAAAATAAACTTGAACAAATATATGCTCTTCTAACTGTCAAAAATTGCAAAAACATGTGCTGGGTTTGATGAGCAGTTGTCTAGGCATTGTAAATATATTCCTAAGAAACTGGGTTTGACAGACAGGGGAAGACATGCAAGCTGCAGGATTTCAGCATTTTTGAGATCTCATTTTCATTTCTGGACTCTCATCATCTTTTGTGTGCACATGCACAAATACCCATGAAGGCAGTGTTCCCATTGCAAACTAGTTTCCAACTGGTTTAGAAGTGTAAAATTGTGCTGTTTGCATTTCAAACAATGTCAGGTTTGCTGTGGCAGAGGGGTACCCTGAGCAGCAATGTTCCCAAAGGGGTGTTTGTTGTCTGCTGGCTCTAGAAGATGCAAGTTTTTGAGAACTCAGAGTTTGCCCAGCTAAGGGGCAGGTTGTGTTTTAAAAAATTCTATAGCAGTAATTCTTCTGGAATAAGTATTTTGGGAAAGCTGTTTTGGTAACCTTCCAAGTGCAGATTACTTCTGAGTCTCTTATTTTCCTTCTCCACTTAGGCTCCTGCTGACAACTGCCCGTCCCTTGCATGGGGACACTGCAGCCACTTGGCCTGGTGTTCGTACTGAGTTTGCCCACTTCTCGAGTGCACTTACGTGTGTAAATCTGCTCAAGCGTTTCAGTCTGAAAGGACAAACAAACACGGAAATGAACAGATGGCTCTGCTGGCTCCAAGGGGTCACTTGCTTCTCTTCCCTTGTTTCCATGAATGTGGCCCTCGCAGTGCATACAATGCTGTCTGTCAGCTCTCCTTTCCTAGATGAGGCCTTTGCTGCGAGGTGTGAAGTGCCGTCTGTGCACCCAACATCTTTGCTGCTCCAGAAATGCTCGTTGGGAACTGGACATGTGCTCATTCCCCTTCCTCAGGGCTCAGCTCCTCTGCTGCTGCCTGGCTGTGCCCTGGTGCTGGGGCAGGAGGGAGGACTGAGCCCAGGGGTCTGCCAGGAGGAGCTGCCCAAGTGCGTGGTGGCTGCCTATAAGCACACACGTGGGAAGAGATTGTGTGGTCTGTACCAAACGGCCTGTAGGGTTATGCTGAGGGAGGAAGGAAGCCCTTGGCCATGCACATTCAAACACTATGGCTTGTCCCATAACTGATAACACTTGAGGCCATGGTCTAATGGTCCAATGGTTAGGAATATGATGGGATAAAGGTTGGACTTGATGACCCTGGAGGTCCCTTCCAACCATAATAATGATTCTATGATGGGCCTCTGCTTTATTAAGTGGAGTGGTGAGGACTGGTCTGCTTCACATGCTGGCCATGCCACAGAGCTACTGATCAAGTCAGGCTCATATTATCTAACAGGTTTTCTCTCACCAAAGTGCCAGTGCTGTTTTATTGTAGGCTTGGTTTGATACATGCATACACTTACTGCCAGAGAAATCTGACCATGTTTGAGATTCTTGAGGTTATCTGTGATTTTTCCATTCTTTAATACTTCTGTTAAATTGCAATGGTTTTGTTAATCCTTTACTGGTCACCCAGTGAATCTCAATTGGTTTGGATGCTTTGGTCTCCCAGGTTGTTGCAGGGGTTCTTGGAAACACTCTTCTCTTGCAGAGATCCCGTGTTAGATTTTGGCAGTGCAGTATTGCACCTTCTGCATTTTGGCATGGTGCTGTCACTGTATTACCCTGCCTCCTGTGTCTGTTGTATCCTCTTACCCTTCATACCTTTCAGTCCTGCCCTGAATGCCTGGCTCCTGATTTGAGTAAGCTAGACAGAGCAAGCTTTTTAACCAAATTCAGGTCAGAGTTTCAGGCTGGATTTCTCATGGGTAACTTAATTTTGCCTGGTTTAAATTTCCATGCAGCCACCTCAGACATGACATTTATTCCAGTCTCTCACTCTTCTACATCAATGTGTGTACTGTTTTCCAAGGCTGCCACAGTCCATCATTGAGAATCTGGTGTTAGAAAGGTTAAAGGACTGACTTAATGCAGAGTTGGTCCAGAGCTGATGGAGAACCCTGCTAGCATGAAGGCTTGCCTGCAGTTCCCTCAGTGAAGGGGAAAGACTCCCTTGAGGCAGACTGACTGCAAGGATAGAGGCTTGTCCTGTCAAAATTCACCATGGATAAGACATGCAAGCAAAGGCATATATTGTGGGACACCAGGGAACCTTGTCACAGAAGCTTTATGGGACAGGATAGGAGGAGAAAGAAGGTGGAAGACTTCAGGAACTACCAGTGTGGTGATGGTTCTGTGCTACAAGAAGTATTCTCCTTCAGCCCTGGTAGCTTTCCAGGGGTTAACCAGAGTACAGGGTCTTGAGACAAAGGGATTGATGGCTTATTCCAGTCTGACCCTTTATCTCTTCTTGGTTGTCATAGCTGTCTGGAGACTGGTGACTAAGTGCACTGACACTAACTCCTGTCCCAGATCAGGGAATTCCCTTGTGCCAATACACTGCTTGACTCACGAGTCATGTCCTCCTTTTCTCTGTTTCAGAGTAGAATTTTACATCCTCATTAAATGGATTGCCAAACCCTTGCAGTAACTGAATCTGGTTTTCTTTGGCCAAACTCTGCCATTGATCTTGGGTCTTGACTTGCAGTATCCTAATACCAGTCTAGGAACTGGGTTCAGTGTGCTGCAGAAGTGGCCTAGATTGCCTCTCCTGCTCATCTTTGAGACATCTGGAGCTACATCATTGCTTATCTGGCCCAGAACTGTGTCTCTGGGAGATCTGCTAAGCACTCTGTACCCTTTCTTTGACATTTGGACAGATGTCTTGATCATATGTATGGATCTTGGTTCTCAGTTGGGTTGAAAAGTCCATATCCTTCCGAGTTGTGACAAAAGTAAAAAGACAGCAGCATTAAGGCAGCTCAATCCATTTGCATTTCATCCTGCCTCAAATTCAGGCTTCTTTCCTTCAGAAGATGACTGATTCATTACCCTACTGCAACTCTCTGCACCTCTGTCCACCTCATATGTTTTTTTCTGGGCTGCTGTGAAACAGTAATCAAATTTGTGATCCTCCAGTAGCATGCCAGTACTCTTGGATCCTTTTTAGTTTTAGTTGGAGTGGGGGGAGATGAGATGCAGAGCAGATTCCTGGGAGCCCTTAGGATGCTGATTCCTGGGAGCCCTTAGGAAAAAATATTGTGCCTTGTAAAAACGAGTGATTTTACTTATTGTAATTGAGGAGTCAATTAACTGGCTAATTAAAGCAATTTCTCATTACATAATTGAATTCTGGTTCATCACCATTTCTACTCTGCAGGACTGCCCCAGAGAGCAGAGCCATTTCCAAGTGCTCTGTATCACAAACAGCAGAACCAGCCCCGCTCTCAGCATTTGGGTGCAGCACAGAGCCACTCATGAGCCTGGGAAAGAGAGGGATGGTTGGGTGGGAATTCCCTTGACTGCTTGTGGAAATAAACCATGGGATGTCATCCAGATGGTTAAGGAAAAGGCAGTTTTCTCAGACATATTTCTAATGGTGAAGGTAATTGAAGGAAGGAGGTGACGAATACGAGAGCCCCAGCTGTTAGCATGGGAAACACAAGGTTTGGGATGCCTGGGTTTGTGGGACTCAAGGTTACATTCTAGAATATGCAGAATGACTCAAGCTCAGAGTATTATGTGGGCTTGGACATGCCAGTGCTCATCAAATATACTCTTAAATTGGCTGAGTGGAGAGAGAGCTTTAAAATTCTGGCAGCTTCCTCCTGTACAGAAAGATAGACTGAAAATGGAGTTATTTTTTTAATGACTGATGATTTAGAAAAGTGTTGATGTACTGAAATGTTGTGTGGTAATGGAAGGTATGTGGAAAAAATGAATTATAAGAATTTGAAATATTTTAGGATCTACAATATGAGGTTTTAGTGGGCATGGTGTTGAGCTGTGACGTCTGAAGGAGAAGGGAGGGCTGGTTTAATGACATTGTTGCTGGTGAGCAATGAGTTGACAATGAGGGGTTGTAGCAGAGATATTTTTGAAGTTAGGGTATAAGTACATCAAATTTTAGAAGAAACTGTGTTTGGCAGCTGTTGTGGACTTTGAAGAATGAATGAGACACAACTAGAAGAGCTGCATTGAAGATGTTCAGCTTCCCTCACTAGTGTGATACCCAGTGACTCTGAACACCCCGATCATGGTGTACTTTGGAAATGGGACTCAGGTGGAGCAGAAACCATCATCTTACTGAAGGAGGAAACTAGTTAAAATTAGTGAATTATGTGGATTTAGTTAGAATTCAGGTATTCTAACTGATGTCTCACTAATGAACACAAAGTACTTTGAAGAAAATTACTGTGTGATTTTGGGGGAGGGGGAGTAGGTTGCATTTTGTTTGTTTAAAACATTCTTTTCCGACTACAGACCCAGGCTCCTTCCTGTGTGTGAGACACCGATGAGGTCCCTCATTCCCTGAGAATTTATTGCCTGTATATCACAGGAGTGCCTTAGGGCACAGTCACTCGTGTTTGCAAATCCCTCATACCTTGTTGGTAATGACTTCCAATACAAATGGCTGGGCTTCTAAAACTTAATGGGAAATTGTTTCATGCTTAAACCAGAAAAGATGCTATACTTTGAGGACTTCAAAATTCACTGGATAGGGAAGAATGAGAGCAGAAAATCAAATAAATAAAATTGAGGGCTATGGGTAATATTCAGCCTCTTCAGAGTATGATGAAGAGAGAGAGAAGGAGAGGGTAATGGTTGATTTCCACAATGGAGTATTCGTTTCCTGTACTTGGATTGTACTGTCAGAGTACAGAATGGAAGAAAAAGGGAAGCGATGAAGGCAAGTTGCAGTAGGAAAGATGTGGGAAGGAAGAGGAAGGTGAGGATTAGTAGATAATGCCTGTGTTAACGTATGTTGTGTGGAGGGGAGGAGTGAGTATAGTGCTGTTAAAGACTACACCATAAGTGGGAAAGAGCATTAGATTGTTAATGATTGAGTTATATTGGATAAATATGTTGCCAAGAAGAAAAAGAACACAAGTTGGAAAATTAAGTTCTATGAGGACAGCATCCTTTAAAATTATTCTACCAGAAGTGTAAAAAGCCCTCAGATATGTTGTAGAGAGCTGCCTAGCACTGGTGGAGATAGATCACCTGTAGAAACAAAGCTTTTGTGGGCTCAGTTTAGCTGAGTTTTGCTGTGGGTTGGGTGTGATGGGGTTTGTTTTGTTTTGTGGGTCGGGAGGGTTTTGTTTGTTGTTTTCCTTGTGGCTAGAGTATGGTAGGAGGAGAAAATCCAAGGAATTTTATTTTATTTTTTAAAAATACATAGTATTTCACTTCTCACTGCCACCACTTGGTATCATGACTCCAGTGAAGCTCAAGTTTCCACCCTGGGCCAGCAGCAGCAGCCTCCATATGTTCCTGATATCACGGGTGAAGTGGGCATTCCCGATTTCTCACGGTCTGACAGATGCTGGCTTTTACAGTAGCAGCCTTTTCCTCTCTCAATCAAGTTATTAGTGTCATTGTCATGAGGCACTTAACATCTTTCAGCCCTTAGGGAAGAGGAGCCCAGTTTGGAACAGAAACCTGTGCATCCTGACAGCACACATTGAAGCCCTGTGGATTTAAGAGTTGTCGTGTTTGTTGTCCCTTGGGAAGCACGCTAATTTCCAGGCTGGCACTTCTGACATAACTCAATTACAGAGTCATAAATAAACAATTGACACAGGCCAGGGAACTTCAAAGCAATCAGTACAGTCATAATAGGTTCTGGCTTGATAAATAAACCATGCTGATATAGTCTAAAGGATTCTTATTTATTTTTTTTTCCTTCTGTCTTAGATCAAAGCTGCTGCCTTGAACTGCAGCCTGGCAATTCTCCTTAACCCCTTTCCTTCCCCCTCATCCCCTGCTGATCTCCTCATACAAGCATCATTCCTCATGGGACTGGTTTCTTTGCAGGGTGTACTCCATCTCCTAAATTAATTTGATCCTGATATACATTTGCATGTGAAGTAGTTCTTAGAGAATGATTCTTGGCCAGCATCTCTTTTTGTTATTTTTTTTTACTGAATTGCCAGGCAAAGCCTGGCTTTTTACCTAACGAGGTTCACTTTTATGTTGCTCATAACAATTACATCCACATTGTCTGCTCTTCCAGTCGCCCGCATTGCAGCTTTGTACCCACAAAGTGGGTTTGTTGTTTTTTTTTTTTAATGGGGTTTTTGTTCCCAACAAGACCAGGACACACTGAGGTGGGGACTGTGCAGCTTTGAGAGGTTTGCTGAGACCTTTCCCTCAGACTATTTCTTACACTTGGAAACAGTTGGTTGATGTGTCTCACCTTCGCTGAGCTCAAGACTCTCTTTAAGATATCCTATCCTCCATTACCAGATTAAAAACATCATGGAACCATCTGAATGTCCTGCAAATCAGTGCCAAGCCTTGTGATAAACTTGCTCTGGGTCCAGCACCCTATTTTTGTGCTGCCCTTTTTCTCTGTGCGCTGTCTGTGTCATAGCGAGCTGACCACAGGAAGGTCTGGAGGGGATCAGGTGCCTCGCCATGCTGCTGGTGTGTTGTGTATAAATGTCCAGTCTAAAACACAGTGAGTCATATGTCTGAACTCATGGTTCCATCTTTATTTGTCAAGTACAAACCCAATCAATGAATGTAACACTAACAGCTTTCCCCACTTGTCCCCAGCAGGGCCACAGCACTGGCTCAAGGAAAAAGTGCCTTTTGCTTCTCTGTCACGGTGAGGAATCCAGCACTGCCCCTGGGGTGGTGAGAGGGTGAAGGGGGGAGGGGAAAGCAGGAGGTGCAGACAGGCTCCTGCTGTGAGCATTTAAATGCTGACACCTCGGGAGCGGGGAGGTTGGACAGTTTTCCTGTGACCTGGATCCTGAGAGCTCAAGGATGTGTGAAGCGTTTATATTTAACAAGTTGATGTATTCATAACAATCCTATTGTGTGTGTGAGGGGGAGGGTGGCAGGTTTGTGTGTGAGAAGACCTGACTGTCTGAGAAATCCCACGCAATGCCCAGGTGTTGATGCACAGACCAGCTATTGCTGTGCTGCCTCCTGTCCAGAGGAGGAAGTTGCCAGGATTTTCTGAGGACAAACCAAACAGAAACCTTCTCGTAACTCCAGGTAAACAGGGAAGAGATTGCTGATGTTGTTATCTTCCTAACAGCTGATTTTACAATGAATCCTGTAATTGAGGACAAATAAAATCTCCAGTTTGGGATTAACAAGAAGAGCCCAGTCTACGAGGGTACCTCTTCTCAGATGTATCAAGAGCTCCCTGGCCTGCCGCAGGACACCAGTGTCAAAATAGTGCAGAGCCTGTGCCTGGATCTTGGGCCAAAAGTTGCTTGATAAATATTTTGGTGTTTTGCACACCTTGTTGCCAGAAATTCAGAATCTAAAACTGTCTTCCAGGGAAAGGTATCTTTATGCATGCTCATGTTTGATTCAAGTACTTGTGTGTGATGCAAAAAGGCAAGCTTTAGAATTGATTCGCTACTCCATTAGCATCCTCAAAGGATGTCTCTGGTCACATCAGAGGCAATCTACTCTCTCTCTTTTATATTACTGTTATTTGTTTTGTTTAAAACTTCATCTATGAAATCATCTGTCACCCTCTGCAGAGACCTGTCAGGGCACTGTCTGTGTGTCTGCCTCTGCCTGGCAATAGCAAAGAAGTTTCTCAGTTGCAGGCTGCCTGTCTGCCTCTCCCTCAGCTGCAGGAGAAATGGTTTGCTGAAATTTTGTTGCCCATTTGGTCCTTGGCCTCTCTTCTCGCACTGCTCTTAAGGATGCCAGTTCATGTTAATCTGAGTGTACACTTCTCTATTAGATCCTGGAGTAATGCCATCCCCTGGTTTCACGTGGGCCACCAAGCAGCTGTCAAGCAATCATGTTTATTGCATTTTTGCTTAATCTCCTTTTACTTCATGATTGATCACTGTGATTTATATACTAATAACATAAACAAAATGTTAAACTAATGTGAGAACTGGTAAGTGAAATGTGGGCACGAGAGCAGGGTATTTCTAGCCAACAGTTTTGATGCAGTAGCTGGGAACACAGAGGAAGCAGACAGTGAAATGAAGTGCAAATAAGGGTGTGTTTTGTTTAGATTTCCACCAGGAACCTTGGAAATTTTCCTTGTCGTGTAAGGACGTGATGTTCAGTAGCACGCTTTGAATTCATGTGTTTTACCTTGTCCTTAATGATGCTGTATTTTCTGTCTGCCCTTGCACACTTATCTCTGGATAGGAAAAACTCTCAGGCTGGCACTTGGCTGCCTAGGGAACAGTAAGATACAGCATTGTATTTATGCTGATCCTCACGGGGTTTGTATCTGTTTAACCAGTCAGTTGGACAGTTTGGACCCAGTGCTGGGTTGTTGCTCCTACATCACAAGTTACCTTATTTGTCCTGTAATACTTCTGATAAGGAACTGGGAAGAATTAGCCTGGTTGATTCGGGAGCTCTGCTGATGGCTGCTCTGAGCACACCACGGCTCGCTCCAGCACAGCTCTGCAGTGTGTGCCTGGCCAGGAGTGGGATGTGGCCCTGATGGAGCCCACGGAGCCTGCTGTGCTTAAAATGAAAAGCTCTGTTGGACTCGATCCACAGGCCTTGTTTTGATTGTTTACAGTTGAGTAAATCGGGCCTGTCCCTATGGAAGTTAATGGGATCAATCCTGGTGTGACAGCAGAGTGAAGCCTTGTGTGCTTGAATCTTGCATGCTTAATACAGCCCCAGTTTTTTTCCTGTTTCAGGTCCTTTACCCTTTCTCACATCTTGCTTCATGAGTGCATTCCTTTAAATGCAGCATGGATCAAAACTAAAATACCATCTGCCAGCCTGGGTGAAATCTGTAATCCCTGTGCTGTTCAGGTAATGAGCAAATTGATAGCCATTTGTTTGGAAATGGGGCACTTAGCCACCCTCCTGTGGTATAGATTTGTTCGTTTTTATGTAGTTAGTTAGTTTTGTTTTTTCTTTCCCCAGATTACTTACATAATGTATGGACAAACAGTTGCTGTAGGGTTTAGATGTAAGTCGCCTTCTAGAAGCCATGTGTAGGCAGGGAGCTGAAGATGACATAAGGTAGGATTAAGTAATTGCAATATTATGTTGAGGTGCAGAAAGGGGGGTGGCTGCAGTGTGTGGATTATGCTGTCCAGTAAAACTGCATCCAGGCAGAACAGGCATGCAGATGGATGGGTCCTCCAAGACTCCTGTTCTTTGCAGCTGAAATTCTTAGATCTGGGAGGACAGAGCTTTCCTAGTGATGCCACTGTAAATTGAGATAGAATTTATCCCAGTGTCACTGAGCTCCAAGTCTGGCTCCTACTGGTGTTTATTAATGCCTTGTGATTATGCATAGCTTAGTTTGGTATCCCCCATCAGTAAATTTTGCTAATACTTCACAAATTAAAAATGTTTTGACTCCATTTCCTCCCTAGTCAGCACCTGCTTTTTACATCAACAGTTTGTAGTTTTAAATAAGCATCAGGAATTTTGTTGTTGGCTTTGTTTGTTTTAATTCTGCTTTGGAACTGTTTGTACCTAAGCTGGCTGTGACTGACTCAGCGTGGGGTCTTGCTGCCTTGGCTCAGAAAGGCATGTTTGCTGAGCTCAGCTGGAAAAGATTTTTGTCAGTGGAGAGTGGAAAGGTGAAGAGAGGTGCTGGAAAAATTCAGTTAATGCTTCACTTCACTGCAGGTCTTATAGCCCAGCTACCAGCGTGTCTTAAAAGTGTGAAAATGAGCATAAACAACACAATTTTGTAATATCCAGAATGAACCAAAAAGAAGCAAAAAACGTAAGATGTGGTCAGGTAGGTTTAAACCTAAAATCATTTCCCTTACAGATGCCCAGAAGTTCCTAGTAAAGACAACAAAGAATTTTTTTTTCTCTCTAGGAATACTTTATTATTATAATTGTTATTTATTTAGCCAGAGCACCCCTTAAAGAATGGTGCTATGGCTTCATTTTCATGAGAACTGCAAGCGCCTATGAGAACTGTGAGAACTCGAGCCAAAGCCTCAATACAAATCTACAAGAAAAAAAGACAGGAGTGGAGACACGAGTGTGCTGTCTCTCCAAGTGTCTGCAGGCTCTCCCCGTGCTCCAGGACAGTCTCCTGTCACTGTGTGCCGGGCAGTAATATGTTCCCTATCAAACTAAAGCGGTTGGAGTGGCAGAGCCCTTGGGCTTATTATCCTTTGTGGACAATGCAGTGTGACAGTGAAATGGCTGATGAAATCTAATTCTGTCTTTCCAGTTAAAAGGCAGTGTTATGATTACAGCCCTTGGTTTCCTGAAGGCAGCTGAGTGGTGGGGATTAATGAGAGCCATGCGACTGTACCACAGCTGATGACCAAAGGTTGTGCTGCAGCATGGAGCAGACTCGGCTCCTGTGTGGCCAGACCAGCTCTGGCTGGAGCCCACAGGGTTTGTGGTGGCCAGTGCATTGCTGCAGTCAGTTGAGGTCTGAGTTAAATTCAAAGGAAAAATAGTTACCCTGTACAGAAAGCAGTTATGTTAACAGCACAGGATAATGTGTATGTGAATGTGTGTGGTCAGTGCAGCTCTGCAGTCAGGCTGGGTACTGCCTTGTGAGCGTCTGTGCACGCACAGGGTGGTGAAGTTCCTCTGAGCCTTCGATGCTTGTTTTGCCTTGCAACCCAGAGAATGCTGCTCTTGCATGGTCTGTGACTGCTGTTTCACATGTGGAAGTGTCTTTTGTCTTTTCTTGGGAACTGGGAGAGTTAATTATAATCATTAGTGGCCAGTAGAAGTCTGAAGACCACCTGAAGGTCTGCAGGAGAGTCTTGCCCTTGGTGCTAAGGTTGTGCAGTGGGGGTGGTGGGGTGTGCTTAATAAGGTGTACGTGGAGGCAAGATCTAATTTTTTTCTGCATTTGGTTGCAGACATGCCACCTGTGCTGTTGGAGGCCACTGTTGGGAGGGGTAGATAAATTATATCAGCTTAAGTCATGTTCCTTTCTCAGTGCAGAGTTTTCTATTTGATTATTTTGCTTTAGTATGTTTTGCCAAACTGCAAATGGCACCATCTATATAAATGATCAGAAGTGGACACTGTACTGTCACTGGGAACAGGTATGTGAGGCTTTAGTTAGCTCAAGCCCCGAGTTACAGCTTCTCAGACCTACTGTTGAGCATCCTCTGCTGAGGCCTCGGTGGATGTTCCCTGGGATCTGGCTTTGTGTCACTGGCTATTTACAGGATGATTACAGGCAGAGTCTCTTATGTTTGGAGCACTTCAAACTTCAGTGATTTTAATGCAGTGGAGATGATGTTAAATCCTCATCCAGCCCTACCAGGGTGCCCTCTGATCTCCAAACAGCTAAGGGTCTGCCTGGCTGCTGTAGTCACCTGGTGCTGCCATGCTCTCAACCAAGGGGGTGCTGCTGACAGCTGGAATAAATCCTGTCCATCAAATTGGTATGTGTAGCAGCAGAAGGTTTTAATTATATGGTTAAATACACAGAAATGTAGGATTGTCACATGGGATCAGTCTACTGGCCCTTTGTGGCTGACATCCTGCCTCCAGCAGTAGCCAGCACTGAATATATTAGTGTGTAACATTTCTTTTTGCCCTCAGAGTAGTATGCACAGGCTGTTACAGAAAACATTCTCCTCTTGCTTTGTTGAAGCCAGTTTATGTCCAGAAGAGTAATTCCTCCTCTGTGAACTCTTTCACTCTGCTGTGGTTCAGATTAACCCAGAGACTTTATATTTTATGTTTTCTAGGCAAAGGATGTAAGATGAATGAGCTCTTGTATTTTTTCCCTGGCTTTAACAGAACACTTGGTCTCTGCAGAATTTCCTGAAGTTTGTGGTTTCTCCAGATCTTTCAGTGCTTTCTTCTGCTTAGTGGAAATTCATTCGACAGGTGACCAAGTGGCGACCTTCCAGAGTATTTATCCTCCTGTTATTCTTTCCTATTCACCTCTTCTTGTGAATATTTCTCAAGCAAATCAATCTCACAGTTTTTGTTAATAATTTTAGGTTGGTTTAGGTTGTTAGGGGTTTTTTATTATTATTGTTTTCACTCTCTGTTTATTTAGTCATTGCCTGCTGGCAGCTAATTACACAATTCTGATGTAGAGGTGGATAAAATTGTAAACTACAAATGTGTTTTGGTTCATATGGGATGTGCTGTGTGGTCTCTCTGTTTGAGCAGGTGAGTATGGAAAGGATGAAAAGAACAACGCATTCTCCTGGTGGCAGTGTCCATGCAGGGGATGCTCCACTACATGTATGGTGTTTGATGGGGAGAGTTGCTGTTCCTTTAGCATTGTGACTATTCTGCCTTCCTGTTGTACAGGAAGAAAGGTGTGAAGCAGCTGTTACCGTGTGATGTTGGAGGATCCCAGCCCACTGAATTCTCATTTTCTCCAAGTCTGTCTTCTGCCTTACGGAAGACTTGCTCAGTCAGCTGTGTTGCTGTTGGCATTAACAGTGAACTTGCTCACTGAGAGTCAAGAGGTCTCCAAATTTCATTCACAGAGGTCGCTGAGCGTGTGAATACCAGTCTGTGTAACAAATCTTAATCTGTGGCCATCTGGGAGCCTCAGACCAAGGCTCTGCAAAGTCAGAATGACTCATCAGCCGAGCCTGGGCAACCTTTGGTACAGATGCAGCTCTTGGCAGCAAAGGAGTATTGCTCATGCAGTTGGTTCTGCTGTCTCTCCAAGAGAAACCAGTGACACTTGCAAAAGCTACAGTCTTGTGTGAGTTTAAGAGGCACAAGGTTTTTTCTAGAATATATATATTATCATAAAGCCCCCTCATCGCCCCAGCATTTGTATTCTAAGTTATAGACCCATAACACGTTATGGGGGTCAGTGAGAGGTTGTACACCAGTGGTTGAAATGCAAATTATAAAAAGGGTCACTGAAGGTCTCTGGAAGCTGAGAAATACTATTACTCCTTTGGGTGCTTAAACACAAAATTCAGCACAGTGAGAGGGCGGGGAGATTCCTGGGAAACTGAGTTCCTACAAGATGTAAATTCCACTCAGTGAATGTGTATCCGAGTATGTTGTAATCTGGGCTCTAAACAAGTGTGGGTGTCATTTTTCATTGTGAATGCTGATAAAGGATTTAGAGATCCCACTGGACTAAGAGATAAGCCTAACAGGAATTTTCCTGATTACTTTATTACTCTTTTGACACTAACTAAATTGAAAGGGGGAGGGTGGAAAGACACGGCTCTAATGGGTTTAGATTTGATTGGTTTAGATGTGGTCATGGGGGTCAATTTTCCCCTAACTTGGGAGATGTTGTTTAGGACTCGAGGTAATGGATATTCTCCATCTGTGAAATACACTGGAGGCTAATTGATTTATGGTCAAATTAAGCATTATATTTTCACAGGTGGAAAAAATTACCTTCAGAAGTTCCTGTCCTCCCAGATTCCCACCCACTGTGCTAACACCACACCTTGGTCCACAGCACCCTCCTTTGGGCTGCTGCGCTTACTCTGGAGCTGCAGTATAATTAGACCATCACAATCACTGTGTGTTTGGGGCTTTTGTGGGCTTTTGCTTTTTCCTTTTTAAAAACAGCACTGGAGAAGATGTAACAAGGCAATGCCTGACCATACCCCTCACTGCATGAGTGTATGTGAGATCTCTGGTAACTGTTTGGTGGATTATGTTGTGCAAATGAAGTAATCATCTGGTACTGCAAAGAGTGTTAATGTAATAGGGTAAGGTAAGTCAGAGAGTAGTATTTAGGAGTCATAGTTTGGAGTCTGAGAACAAAGGGAGTACAAGTGTCTGCTGTACTGATACATGTCTGTCTTCCCAGGGACAGTGACTTTTCCTAGGTGGTGCGTGCTATACATCTCGGTATTTTCTGTAGCCCCATTAAAATTCAGCTGGACATGAACATTTGTACAAATCTCTGTAGATACACATTTAGCTTCCATCCTGGAATTGTAATTTTTCTGTCTGATTTTTTTTTCCCCCTTCTCTTTCCAAAACCTGAGAATAATCTTTGAGGTTGTCTATTAAAAGAGCACTGAAAGCATAGTCAAGCACTTAAAAATGAGATATTGTCAGAATTGACAATAGGAACTGTTTTTTGCAACCTCCAATACTATTTTAATCTAACTCTTTATCTGCACATTAAATATCTTGCATGTGATCTGAACCTGGAGACTGAGTTCCACAATTTCTGGCTCCTTAAAAGGAATTGTGCTTTGCTAGAATAAAGAAACCATGACAGATGATTTAACAGGGGAAAATTAGACAGTTAGAAATTTTTGGTGACATTTACTTAAAAAACTACACAGTAAGAGGAAATGTACCTCTGGCTTGTGGTAGCACGTGTTGGGAACAAGCAAGCAGCTCATGCTTCTGGCCTGGTAACGAGATGAGCTCAGAGTCCAAAATCTTGTGAGTGGGTCCAAGCTGTAAAGAAACTTCAGCAATTCAGTAAACATCTTTGCTTTTTTAATAATGGATGGTGTTATCTAAAATTTCGGGTAGAGAACACATTGAACATCACCTTCATATAATTTTGACTGGCAATTTTTCACGAAGGCTCTATCTAAACAAGGATATTGTTATTTGGCTTTTTTTCTTCTTCTTTTAAGTACAATTATCTGTTTTCTTTTTGAGAAGGAATGAGACAGCTATTTGTAAGATTTTCTGCAGCACCTGCTAGAAGGTATCATTTCCTACCAACAGAAGTGATTGCTTGCTGTACCTCCCATTACAAGTGTAGGGACTGCCACAAATCTTGAAGCAAAATAAGATTGAGCAGCACAGCAGATGTTGTTGCCCGTCAATTCACAGGTAGTACAAACCTGATTCTGTTATTAACACTTTTTTCTTGCAGTGTGATTACTCTGATTCAACTGTAACGTTTTATATCACTGTGGTTGAGAACAAAATAAGGCCCCCTGTGTTTACTGATGAAATAACAATTCCACAATACAGCTTTTTAGCTCTGCTGGTATCCCCTCAGTTATCTGTGTTCCAATGGTTTAGGAATTCCCATTGCTTTAGCACGTGTTTCTGTGCATCCCCTGTTGTTGCCATACTGTGGGACTTGGACCACACCAAATTCCACTGCAGTTGCCTCAGCCCCAGGAGCTGCTGAATGTGTCTGTCGGGTGATGAGGATCTCTCATCTGCACTCACATTAAAAGAGTGGCTCTGGCTGTGCGTGATTGTGCTTAAATGTCAAATCTGGCTGCCAGCAACAATTGGCTTTGTCTTTTTTAGTTCTAATGTCAGTTACAGGTTAACTTGTATAACTTATTATTATTATTAATTTGTTCTACACTATATTTAATTTTCACATGGGATACAAGAAGCAATAAATCTCGGTAAGAGAAGCATTTTCACAGCAGGAGAGCTGAAGCAGTTGGATGGACCTGGACTACAGAGGCATTTTTGTAGCACTGTGATTGTCCTGAAATTCTGCTGTGTTCTGAAGCAGCAAGGCAGAAATTTCCTTCAGGAAACAATGCCTGGTCCCAGAACTTGACTTTTAAGGTGGATTCTGTTTGTACTCTGCCGCGTGCTTGGTCAGATGATTTGGATTTGGGAAAGCAGCTTAAGTGCTGGCTGGAATTGTGAGTCACGGATCACACGTCTGTGGGACTGGTGTGTGTTTGAGCCACTGCAAGTACGTGGTACAGGAGGGACTTGGGTGAACTCAAGGAGAGGAGAATGCAGTTTATGCAAGTGGAAGTGAGCAACCCTGTCAGTGCAGGAACAGCCAAGGGAGTGTTGCCAGGAACACAGTTGAATACAGGTTGCATAACCCAAATTTGATATTATTAAAGGTAATGCTCTGGAGGTGAGGAGGAGAGAAGGGGTTGTGATTTTTGCATGTCCTCACTGAGCAGGATTGTAGAGAGCTGGGGTGGAGCAATAAAAGATGGGGACGTGTGGTGAAACTGGATCATTGTGATTTGCAGGAAGGCAGAGGCGTAGGTTGTGGAGATTGAGGGGCTTTGTAAAAGAGCAGGAAGAAAAAAACACTTGAAAAGGAATGGTAATCTTTTGAACATTGAATTTAAGCTGAAACCAGCCTTCTAGACTTTGAGGCTCACTTTCTATGATCCTTTGGCTTTAGACTGAATATAATCAATCCTCTCTTCCTCAGAGAAACCATCAGGTTCTGTGTTGTTGTGGGAAGCTGGTCCCCGTGCCCACTGCAGAGTCCCAGTGTTATTTGGGCTGTGATGCCTAATCAGTCACCTCATTAGCCATGTGCTTGTTTCTGCTTCTTTGCATTCCCTTTTGGGGGGCTGGAAGGAAAAGGAGAGTGATTTTCTTGCTTGCCTCTTGAGAGAGTATTGCCCTGGTTTATTGCCTTGTTTTTTCTGTGGAGAATAAAGCAGATATTTCCACTTTCCTTTCCTCACCTCTCAGAACAGAACAGCTGGATTTGCCTTTCCTCAGTAGCTGGGCTTTGAAATGTGCACCTTTCACAGTGCTTTAAGTGACTTGATGACAACAAACCCCAGGTACCACAATGAAGGATGTGAGCATCTCTCCTCAAAGCAGACTCCTTGTGCCTGAATTGCAGTTCTGTTGCTGCTTTAGGTGCCTTCCAGACTTCATGGAATCATGTCACTGATTTGTTTATAAAGTAGAAATTGTCAGCTTGCTCTGAAGTTTCACTGAAAGTAGAAATAATAGGGTAAAAATGTATTATTAATACCGAGATTTCTGGGTACAAATGGAAACTGTCTGACAGATTTCAAGTGTGCTGTGAGTTTCAGGTAGAGGAAAAGAACAGAAAACTGCCAGGGAGAGAAACGGGGGGAGACATACATGAATCAAGGAGACATTACAGATTGTGGTGGTTGCTGTGAGACAGAATTAAAGATGTGCTCTTTGCTTCAGGTGACAATGTGGAAGATTTGTGCTAATGTGCTACAGGCTCTTGTGACCCCTTCCTCCTCCCAGCTGCCCCTTTCCTGCCAAGGAAGTGACAGCAAAATGCACCCGACAGGCCGACCCCACTGCAAGAGACATGCCAGATCTGGGAGTGAGTGGGATGGGAGGGCAGCACTGTGACATATGTGCTGGGAGAGGAGGAAGGGAGCCTACTAAGGGGAATAGCAGGCCTCCATACAAAGAACAAATAAATTTGGGCTGTGCTGTAAAGTGTTAGTTGTTTCCCCAGCTCAACCCATTTGGAATCCATCCTTGGTGGTGCCCATGAAATACATAAATGATGAGCTTTTACCAGTGCTGTGTGCAGAAAGAAGGGCAGTGGTTTTAACCAGGGAGGTGAACACAGTCAACCGATAGAACCAGCAGCAAGTGCTGGTAAAGCCCTGCCTTATAGATATATTTCTTTCATTGTCATGGCAACTCTTTACCCTTTTAATGGCTCTAAGACTCCACTAAAAGTGCAGAGATCTCGGTGAAAGTTTATTGCAGCGTTCCTGGTAAGTGAAAGTTCACTGCTGTGTTCCCAGTATGCTAACGGTTCTCATAAGGTCCCCTTCACCCAGTTCCCATGCTCTGCTCTTAGCTTTTGCTTTAATCTGGATCAAGATTGCATGGTTGGTTGTTTTTGTTTTTCTTGCTGCAAATTCTGTCCTGGTAATATCCAATATGAAAGGAAGACCAACCCCTTGGATGGCTGAGCTGAGTCTTCATTGTAACATTGGAGCTGACGCTAGTGAATGCTGAGTGCCCTTAGAAACTGGGAGCTGGATTTCTCTTTTGCTGGGCTATCACTATTGTCTTCACTGGAGCTTGCTCATGACTTACCCTGCAGCACGCACAAACGGCCCCCAGCCCTGGAAAGCAAGAGAAGTGAAAGCTACAGCAAGAGAAAGAAACCCTGAGAGGAAAATGCTAATTATATATTTTGACCTTGTTGCATTAGAGATGGCATCACCCACATTAGCCACTATTCATGATCATTCCCTAGGGCCTGAATTGCTTCTGGACAAGGAGAGAAGTCTGAGGCTTTCATTGTGGCTGCCTAGTTAAGTTACAGAATGAAATATATACCATGTAATGCTTTTGGACAAAATCAGTGGTTCTTAGCTGCTTTTGCCTGCCATTTGTCTTCTGTAGCCGTGAGTAACTTCTGTAGCAGTCAACAATTACAAGACCAAAATAAAATCCTGGGCAGAGGATGGGAGTCAGCTGCCCAAAGAGGGTGGGGGTGGAGCACAGCGTTCCCTTTGTGGAGGAGGAGGGAAGTTGGTCAGTAGATTCACAAAGAAATTTATTCTACTCATTTGCTTTAAATGTTGGCAGGTGGCTCAGTTGTCTGTGTGCACAACTGAGAGCCAGAATTCGTGTTGCAACGTCGTCCTGCTCAGTCATCCTTTCAAAATGTTCTCGAGCCCTCAGCTCTTATTCTTTGGTTCCTCATACAAGGCAAGATTTCTCCCAAGTGAGAGCTGGTAACAGATTGAGTTAAGTCTGCTTGTGCTTTAAGGGTAGGAAGGGAGTGGGCAGAGGCAAGTGGGGAAGACGCACTCTGAAGAAAGGCGAGAACAAGTTATTTTCTGTAAACCTTCTTAGATTAAATCAGTGCTGTATTTGAGAGAGGTAAAAGAAATCGGTGCCTAGACATGAACATGACTGGCATCCTCGGACTCGATACACACTGCAGTGTCCCTTCTTGGGAGAAGTGGTCTACCTGCTATGAATCTGGTCAGAATTAGGACCAGTTGTCACAAGTTGTGTTCAGGTGCCTCACCTTGTTTTCCTATAAAAACAGGACTTGCATACACTGACTTTTTGCATGTAGGCACCTGACTGCTTATATTTTTATTTTATTTTAATGGCATTTGAATGAGAGATGGAGGTCTCCTGCCTCCTATCTTGTCAGATTCTTGGTTTTTTAGAGGGTTGGAGAAAGGTTCTTATGTAATGTGTAAGTCATCACAGACCCCGCAGAGAGGAGTCATGTTCTGGTCTCAAAAAATACTTCATCTCTTGAACATCTACTCTGAATCCATTGAAAACTGAGCTTCAAGAAGTGCAGGAAATTAATTTGCTGTTCTTGACTGAAACTGAAGTACTTGTTCCTGAGCACTGACCCGTGTCCCAGTGATGAGCTTTACCCCAGTCAGACACCAGCTTGTTTTGCAGTAAGGGATTACAAGATTGACCATTGTGGTCAGTCCTTCAGCTGTCTTCCACAAATCATAAACTGAATGAGCAAAAGAGGTGGTAACACACAGGACAGGATGCTGGGCTTCCTTCTTTGGGATTGCCTGTTTGAGCTTCCCAGACTCTGGAAAAAAACCCACACATACTATCTAAATTTTAAGTATACCTGTATCTGTACAGATTAGATGTGCATTTATTTTTTAGGTGTTACCCTTCCCCGTGAGAAGCCCGTTTAAGCATTGTCCATCTCTGTATCTTAACAGTGTCATGGTCTGGTCTTTTGTAAAGGTACTTTCCTGTGTGTAGAACAAGTTGCCTTGAAGAGTGCACCCTCATCTAATTGGTGATCAGTCATCTCACTTTCTGAGACTGTATTTTATATTGTGTTGGTTTTAAACCTGGTCAAAGCACAGACAGTCTAAGCTAATGCCTCATTTTTATTTAAGTCCCATGCTGCCAACTTGACCCATTTTTTTCCCTTCTACTGACTGTTCAAATCCAGCAGATTAATTAGTCAAGGAAGACATAGCTGATCCTGGAGCAAAATCCATACCCACACATTCTGCCTCCCTGTGATCCAGCCTCTTGTTTTTTTTCCCTGTTCTGGGATGTCGGCTGTCAGAATTCCACTGTGCTGTAATAGACCCGACGAGCCCATTATCATTAGCAGTGGGTACCAGCTTAAAAACCCAGTCATCAAAGAACAAAAATGCTGGCAGCTAAATCGAGAAATCCAGCCAGGAGGAAAACAACCCAGAGCATCAGCCAGACGGCTGCTACTCCCTGTACAGAAGAGGAGGACCATGCAAGACAAGTCAGCTAAATGTTGTCTGACATTTAAAAACAACTGTTCCGTTGTATATGAGAATGTTGTTAAGAAACCCCAGCCCAACATGAATTGCTGTCAGCACGCCTCAAAATGACCACAAACAGGCTGACTCCCCCTTTCCTGTGTGTTTGTAGGCGGCCAAGTCTCTCCTGTATTGTGTGGAGGCCATGTCCCTTGTTAGAGCCCTAGGATATCTTTAGGCTTGCTTGTTCAAACCTTGGCAAATCCTGTTACACCTGAGAGCCCTATTTGTGTTCACATCCTACTGAATTTATTTTTTTCTCTTTTTTCTCCCCCTCTTTTTTTTTTTGTTCTTTGAAAATGTTATTAACTAGAGCATTAAATGCTGGCCTCCAGCGGGGCTTCTCCATATGTTTACAACAAATGTTTCCTCCATAGGGAAAGGATGTATGTGTGAGAGAGCATGCAGATATAATGGGGCAGCTCCCAGATCCAGTCTCCCTGGGAGGTGAAACTCAGGCACTTGAAAATGTTTATCAGGTCAAGTAATTCAGATGGAAACAGATTGTGATGCACCTTTCACCCGTGGCGAGGAGAGGACTGCAAGCACGATGACCAGATTTTTCTCCATGGTGATGCGTGAAGATTGGGCCATCTCCTGGGGCAGCACAGACCGTTATTTGCCGTGGCAGAAGCTGCTTCATCAGGCAGGTTGGACTTCAAAGCCAGTCAGACTGCCTTGCCCCTCTCTGCTCTTCTATCAATCCAAATTCTGTGTGTAAAACATGTTTCTTATCAAGCCACGACTTGCTCTCCCTGTGAGCAGTTGGGAGGATGTGGAGCATCTGCCTTCAGCGTTCCTGAACATCTCTTTGCAGCGTGGAGGGCTGGGAGGTGACGTGGCTTCTGCCAGCCCTGAGCTGCAGCATCCCCAGGATATATCCCATTTGTGTAGGAGACAGGGTTAGAGATGCTGCTGAGTGACTCATGTAATGCTATTCCCATGGTTTTCACTTGGAACCAGGCATCACTGCGTGGTTCTCTAGCGTGGGTACTTTGTAGATTAACTGTTCAGGTAATAGCAAAGGCAGAGTTAATTGCAGCTGTTTTGAACTGAAAATAGCAAATAACGTTCATCAGTCCCTCTCCTGGCTTGTAAATAATTCATAAACTGACCCTTATTTTACAGTGGTGTTCACAATGAGGTACTTTGAAGGACTTATTTTTATTTAGTGTAAGCTCATCAGCTCCTTCACCTTTATAATTTGCTCTACTGTGGCTGTCACCCAGCAGTGAAGGTGTTGTTTCTGCTTCTTGCTCAACAATTGAAATTTAAATGGGGAGAAGCAAATAGAGTAACAAATAATATGCTTTGGTACCCATTTTCATGAGGAATAATTGTTTGAACTAAAAGCTTTCAGGATTCATTAACTACTGGGTGCTTGTGGAAATGCTATCAGAGCATTTATGAATAATGGAACATGAGTGACTATTTCACACCGAACTCTGCCCTTTTAGATTATGCAAATATTTATGACACTAATTGTGTAGATTGTAACATCTCCTGAAACAGCTCCTCACTATGGCAAGGGAGGAGTGGAAGGAAGAAATTCTAGTTTTCCTCCTTTGTTGGTTAATAAGTAGCCGTAAAAAACCCAGAAAACAGTTGTTAAAGTTGAATGTTAAATGTTAAAATTAAACATTTTTTTTTTTAAATTGGGAGAACCACACTTCCTCTGACTTCACAGACTGGTATAGCCTAAATTTGTGTTGTCTGACTATAGGGTAGAAGAATAAAATGTGCAACCTCTGCTACAGACCATATATAGGACACTTGAGTTGACATTATTTGATTGGCAAAGTTGTAAATGATGGAAAGTTCAGACCAGAATACACAGGCTGCACGTGATGAAACATCAAGGTTTTATCAATGAGCATTTGGGGACGATGCAGTAGTTCATACACTAGCCATAAGTTATGTAGGCCATTTCAAACAAGTTCAAGTAAAAATAACTCAATACTGCAAGATACCCACTTGTGTTTGCAAGTTTTTATATGTAACAGGGAAACTGCCTTAATGTTCCAAACACATAGAGAAGTGAGGCAAAATGTAACCCAAAGCTATAAAAATTTCAAACATGCCTTTGGCTGTATTTCTGTATATCTGGGCACTGTTGATACCTATAGGTAGTTTTATTTCATCTTTCCCCAGAAACTCTTCAGTGTTAGCTGGTTAGTAGGTTACAAAGGCTTTCAGCTCTTTGTTCTGGAGCCATGTGGCCTGATTCTGCCAAAAAAAACCCTGAATTATGCTGGGTTTGGGGTCTGAGGACGTTTTGCAGCATACCCAGGGCACAGACAAATGTTATGGAGGGAGTCAAGCAGTGTGAAGCTGAAAGAGGGGCAGTGGAGCAGCTGAGAGGTGGTGTAGAGATGATACCTTTTGCTTGTGTCCAACCTGGTTGAGAGGAGACCTCATTGCCCTCTACAACTACCTAAAAGGAGGTTGTAGTGAGGCTGGTGTTGGTCTCTTCTCCCCAATTGCTAATGACAGAACAAGAGGAAATGGCCTCAAGTTCCATCAGGGGAAGTTTAGGTTGGATATTAGGAAGAAGTTCTTTACTGAGAGGGTGGTTGGGCACTGGAATGGGCTGCCCAGGGAGGTGGTGGAGTCACCGTCCCTGGGGGTGTTCAAAAAACGGGCTGATGAGGCACTTGAGGCCATGGTCTGATGGTCCAATGGTCAGGAATATGATGGGATAAAGGTTGGACTTGATGACCCTGGAGGTTCCTTCCAACCATAATGATTCTATTCTATTCTAACCTAGAGAGATGCTTGCTGTCTTTGTGAACAGGCAGATGTCATACTCACCGACAGCGATTGTGAGCCTTTCCCTCCTGGAGTCACTGGCGAATACTCGTGTAGGGGCCAGTCCTTTGGAAACTTGTGTTCTTTAAGGGTAACCTGGGAAGTGTAACTAAGCTAACTGTGTTATCTCTTGGATTACTGTCACATGTTAACAATTAAATATTTTCTTTATATTAACAGTATCTTCCATTTTTTGTTCTCCCCTCTCCCCCAGCATTTCACTCTCGCCGTGGTGTTCCCTTTTCACCAGCCCTCAAGTATTGTAAGAGATTTCGATTCATTCAGGTTTCAGTGCTTTTTGAGCCTGATTCACTGAGATGGTTTTATGGCTTTCGGTCTGCTGCGGGGCCTTTCTGTCTTCTGCCCAGCCTAGCAGAACTCCAGCTCAGTCACTTCAGCTTTTCTAAACATCCTAGGGTCTTGATAATATTTGATGGAAGGTGCTGCAGTTGTGACTGTTGCACGTGATGCCCATGGAGATGTATTTTAACAAATTTTATTTTCCAGTTCACGTTTCCTGGCTGTTTTGATGCGATAGATGGTGACTTTTTTTTAATGAGGCTACCTGGCCACTGCTTTGAGTAACTGGGGCCTGGGCTAAACAGTTGGTTAGTTTATTTTCCAGTGATCATTTCCTGACTGCTTTGATAGCTCCTTCGTTACGTCTCTGTATTTAATGGTTTATGAAGCATGCAAAATTTTGTAATAACTTCAGGACTCATTTTCATAATATCAATTTGCGGTAGCTAGATAATTATTCATTTTCATTTTATTACTTTAATAATTGTTCTAGAAGGTTAATACCAGTAGTCTGGCAGCACCGGTGGTGTGTTAGCATCTGTTTCTCATTGAAACGTGTGTCCTTCTGTCCTGTTCTTGCCCTGAGTCAGGGCATGAGCAGCCTACAGAGGAAGCACGTGGAAGTATAACTCTTTCTTGAACGTGTATTTTTATGTTTTGGGCACAGGTGAGAGTAGAGCTGTCATCTGTGTGACTGCCTGGGATGTGCTCTTTGCTTCATGGACAGGTAGTTTCCCTTTCTCCCTCCTTTCATCCCTTCAAAAATCCGAATTTCAATTAACAGCTTATTGCTGCAGAACCAGCAGTGGACTCTGCAACACTGTGCTGAGATTTATTAGCTCCCAGAAATGATGTTATACTTCCAGTCTGAACTTATCTTCAACCTAAAGTCAGTGGAACACAGCAGACTTGCCTGCTGGGCTAAATGAACCTTCTAATACCCCAGTCTTGTTTGCCAGGTAGGTGCTCCCAGTCAGTAATCAAATTGCTCCTCACATCCGCTTTGATAACCTATAAAAACTGTTATTTCTATAAGGCTCATAGGCCTCTAAGGAAGACATCTGGTTCATTTGAAAGGATCTCATTTTTACAAACTTAAGTTGATTGTCTTAAAATTTAAGACTACTTTAATTCATTTCCTTAGATTAGCTAGAACTGATATTATGTTGATAGGTAGATAAGCACTCATGCGTTGTATTTAAATTCTGACATAACATTATCTTTCTCTAAGTCTCTTAGAATGATATGAGTATTCTAAGATTGAGTGAAAATAAACAGTATTTTCTAATCACCTCCACTCAGCCAGCTCTTTTAAACTCTTGAGTGCAGGTTACTTGCCTTAAAAAGACTGAATTTAATAGCTGCTGTTTAACAGTCTTGTGTTACTTGGTAAAATGGAGGTATTTTTTTACCTTCTGCTGTGGAATGGAAACCATTTTTGAGAACATTCTACATTATTACTGTCACTTTTAGCATATTTTAAATTGTCTTTAGTCCTTAATTTTGCTGCCTGGAGAATTTCTTCTTATATATTCTTGTTTGAATGTGGCTTTCAAGAGCTCCTGCCCTGTATTTATTGCTATCAGTTTGCTTTTTGGTTTAAAACTCTTCTTTATAGGTTGGGCTTTTTCTTTGAAAACTTCGTTTGCATTTTTATTGACTATGGAGTGAACATCAGATAAAATGTTCTAGCCTTTAAGTGTGAGGCAAAGATTTCAGTTCATCTTTGGTTTCTAAGTAGTTTTCAAGCAAAGTGTCCTGTGTATTCTGAAGCAAGTTAATCTGCATTTACTGACTTAGCTGGCCCAGGGCTAAGGACCACTTTATTATCAAAAACATGCTGAGAATGGCATATGTGTCCAAGGGATGCTAATAACTATTTCATTATTATTAATTTTCCAGTGAAATGATTTAGTAATGGACCTTTGCCACAAAGATAATTTAGCTGCTAAATTATATCGAAATTACGTGTGTGCTTCCACTCTGTACACAGCCTATTAGAGCTTCTGTTGGAAACAGATAAAGTTGGAGTGCGTTTTGTAAAGGAAAGCACATTAGAGAGTAAAAATTAGTTTAGCTCAGCTTGTGATTGAGGAATAAAAAACCCCCAAACTTTTCAATATTTCTGGTTTATTTTCATTGCCAGACTCTGTCTTTTCCCCCCCCCGTGTCACCTGAACTCATTGCTGGTTCATCTCTTCTTTGTGGGAGGGCTTCTTTGTGTGATCCATGGGTTATGGCTTAAGAGCTTTCAGTGCATTACTTGCAGAAATGTTGCTGAATACTTAGCAACAAGCTTCTTCTCTCAAGTGTTTTTAACGAAACAGAAGTTTTCTGTGGCCATCTAATAGGTTTAAATACCATTAAAAAGAAATCCCCTGGAGTTCAGTTAATCAGATTTTGTTTGCTAGCCATGATAACAGAAGCTTGCTAGTTCTGACACGTTCAGAGGGAGATGAGACCTGAATGCTTAATTTTAAAAAGAAAGGCTGAAAAAAATGTGTTTTGTGTGAGAAAACTTCCTTTACAGTTTGTAAAACCAAGAAGAGGGAGAAAAAGGGTGCAGTGATAAATTTTCTTCCTCTTACAGCTCATCTTAAAGCAGAATGCATGAAAAATACCTGCAAATTTATACACAGTAGTGTGATTATATTTTCAAAATAGTATAGTTTTGCTTCAAAACTTAGTACAGAAATTTGCTTTCTGTTTTTTTGTTTGTTTGATTTGGTTTAGTTTTTTTTTTTAAGACCTGTAGCAAGATATTGTTTGCCAAACACTAGGGGTTTTTTCACCTTGGTAACTCTCCAAGGATTACCATACTGCTGACTTCAGAAGAAAATAGAGAGCACAGAATGAAATTTATTTGCAACCCAGGCAGTAAGAGAAGAACAAATCCCAAGTGACTGTGGGAACTGCTGATGCTGTATTGCCTGGAAACAACATGTTGTCTGGTGCATTTTGAGATTTGGCTGCTGTGTGACACAGGGTCTCCTGGGTTTGAGGGTGGGTGAGAGTCCCTTCGCATCTCCTGTGGGCAGGGGGGCACAGGAGGCATCTGCAGCTGAAGTTGAAATTGTCTCTGCTCTGAATGATTAATAGCTCAGGTCTCACAGGTCATCATTTTTTAAAATTACACATAGTTGGTAGCAGCTTTATAGCAAGGACTTCTCTGGCACTTCCAATTTATATGACAAGCTTTCCTGTGTTTTAACATTTGCCAAACTGTGACCTTTTAATCTGACCTTTTCTGTGTGCAGCTGATGTGTTCTTGAAACATTTTAGTGTTTATTTATTACGTATACATTTTGGGTTAAATTAGTTAGAGGCTGTTGGCAAAGTACTACCAAATGTCACACGGGAATTGCCAGCTTTGCATTCAGTGGAGAGGCTGGATAATGTTTGCTGAAGATTGAATAACCAGGTACAGAATTAAAATGATGAAGAGAAATATTCAGTAACTCCCTGCTCTGTAAATGAGGCACAACTGGTAGGAAAAGAAAATAACCCAGGAATATGTAAGTCTGTATTACACTGCAAATACACAAGGGAGCTCAATTAAGGTTGTTCAGGAACTCTTGCTTGACGGTTTGCTTTGAATGTGTGATTTTTATAAACGTAATGCTCTGTTAGAACAGTAGTTTCTAAACTACTGTGTGTTTTTAAAAAAGAAATGTATGATACACTTCCTTCAGGGGGAACCTGTGAGCACAGGAGTTGTGAGGGACATCCAGCTCACGTGAGGACTGCTCTCACAAGGTGCTGATCTTGCTAATAGCGAAGTCTGAGTTGTGCTGGAGGCTGCAATGTGCACAGCCAACACTGATGGATGTCAGTCTCGGGCTGCTGGGAGAGAACCCATCGTGTGCACCTTGACTGTGTCTGGTTCCTGCTGAGCAGAGAAATCTCAGCACTGAATTTATTCAGGTAGGTCGTTCTTGCAAGCCTGTATTTCCTAGGCAGTATTGGGAGTGGGAAGTGGATGTGAAAGGGACTTGGTGTGTAGACCTTTGCTGGGGGCAGGTGGTTAGCATAGTCCAGCCACTGCTGCTTCTACTGCTGCTCCATCTAGAGGATGTCTAGAAACCTTGTGTGGATGAAAGGTGGAGGCCTGGGTCACCCCTACCCGCATGAAGGCAGCAGTTTAAGGCACTCTTAGTGTAACAGCTTTGGCAAGATGTGGCTGGGCAGAGCCCAAAGGATCTGTACACACAGTGGTTGGCTCCAGCTCCTCTGTAGCAGTGTACCTAGACAGCAGACAAGGTCTCTGGCTGGTTTGCTTTCCAGGGCCCTGCAGTGACAGGTATGTTGGGTTATGTCTGTGATAGTTGCAACCACATGGTTGTTTAAAGGTGACCCTGTCCTCCCTTTATGGGTTTCCTTAATCTGTTAGCTGGAGGGATAGTGAGGGGTGATACTCTTCAAATCATTAATAAAGCAGGGTTCTGTTATTGTAGAATCATGCAGAATACAAAAAAAGTTCAAGTATTGTGCTAATGTGGTTTTTGGGCACAGGATTAGTGAATTGTCCAAATTTCTGACTTTTGTACCCAGTCTGTGAGGTCACTTAGATCTTGACCATGAAGGGGAAGGAGGTGCATGCACATGTAGATGCTTACATGTTTCTACATCCAAGTTTTGAAAAAGATGATGGTTGCTTCCCTTAACTACAGTAGAGTTTTTCTCCTCTCATATTCCTGCAGAGAAAAGTAATCTGCTTGTGATGCAGTTATGTACAATGTAGTCTTTCAGATGGTTGATTTCTTTATTCTTCTTTTGGTTTGTTTTTAAACTGGTGTTTTGAAACTGGCTGCCAGTTGGCGTTCTGCATAGGGGAACAAAATCATCTGCTTTGTCAATATTTTACTGTAAGTTGAAATTAATTGCCTTTTTATTTCCTCTGCAGAACCAATTACAATTTTGTCATGTATTTAGGATTAATACTACTAAATGTATCCCTTTTTCCAGATAAATATTCCACTTAGTATACAGGTATTCTACCTACCCTAGGCTTATGCACAGGCAGAAGTTGAATCAATTTCAATTAAATCCCTCTAGCCAATTGTTACAGAATTTTGTGTTTATGTCCTTAATTTGAATTAAATGTGGCTTATAATGATGGAGTTTAAATAATTTCCTCACTGAACATAATTAAAATACTGCAAAATCAAGATTACAACTGTCCAGTTGAGTGGTTCCCTCCCAGTGTTTTATACTGAGATGCTGACACTAAATTAATTTACATTTTATTAAATGCATTGTAACAGTGAAAGGGTGAGAACCTTTGGTAAAACTGAAGATGATATGGATGGGGGAAGGAGGGATCAGGAATCAACTCATGCAAAGAAAGATGTTCCTACCTAGGTTCTGAATACCAGGTACTATTTGAATCGTTTGGGTATTTAGAGTGGACTGACTTTACTGGTGGTGGGAAGGACAGGTTGACTATGTACTTTTCTTTTACTTTCTTTTTTTCCCAAACTTTGTGTTGGGTTGTATTTTAGGGTAAAATTTTGGGAGGAATGGAGTCATAAGAAAGTAAAGATAAGCAATGGCCACTGAAATCAGAAATGGATTTCAAATGTCACTTGAATCTAAGGATGCTTGGATTTTCTTAATAATACGAGATATTGAATAGATTTATCACTTCCAGCTGTATCACAGTTTGTCAGAACTGCCACCAATTACTGTCCTCTTGTACCATTGCCTGCTGTACTGTCTCACCCAGGACCTCTTCTGGCCCTGAGAGACACATGGAGCACTAAGCAGGAATTTGTCCTAATTGTGCATTATTGATTCATACAAGCAGGTTAAAAGGAAAATGCTGAAGGCTTTTACAAGGGCTCATGTCTGTCAGACTGTGGTGCTCTGGGATTCATTCTGTTGTCATTTTAACTGTGTTTAATTCCTTGATAGGTTATGCTTGGGGTTTTTTTGAGTTCACTAAGTACAAGGTTTGGCCCTCAGCCCTGAGTACTCTCCATTTGAGTGGAGTGTGGTTTTTCACAGGAGTGTGATGTGAACTCCCCAGTAATTGGTTTCAGTTACCAATATGGAAGATGTTGGGTTTTTCCTCTTTCCCCCTCATGCTATGGAATGTCAACCCTGGAGATTTTCCTTTTTTTTTTTTTCTTTTTAGTGTGGTCAAACAAGATGCATGTGAAGTTTGCATAGAAATAGCCACATATAAACGAGCCATCTGCTCCTAAAGTGATAAAAAGTGATCTGAGTACTGCTGTGGGGAAAAAAAAAGGTATTCTCTAATCTGTGTACACATAGGAGAATACTTGTGTTTGGTTCTGGGAAGCACTCAGCATGAACTCTATCCTACCCAAACACCGAGAGCTGGTGTTACACTGAACCATTCATGTGGCAAATTAAAAAGTCTGGTGGACTGATGATATGGTTCCGAGAACTCAATAAAACTTATTACCTACGAGGCTGATCTTTCTATTCCAGTGACATATGTGCTGGTAGTCCTGCAACAGCAGGAATAATTAAGAGAAAAAAATGACAATTTTAGTATTTTGAGGCTTCATTTTAATGGAGCAAAAGAACTAATTTCTTCCTCAATAGATGCAGGATTAAGTGGAAATCTCCTTTCTAAAAAGATGTGAGCTTCCTAATCGAAGTCATGCTTGTTAAGCTAAAATGGTGATGGAGGTGTGAATATATTGAGGTAAAATCTTGAGGGGGCTGAAGTAAACAGGCATGATTTGACTTGCATCCTCAGGGATGTGAATTTATCAGTTTAATCTGGAAAACAGCCTTGTTTCATTGAGATGTAATGGCAGCTGAGAAACACACAGTTGGGCTTCCCTGTGAGTTAGCTGATCTTACAAACACTATCCATAAGGTGGTTTAAAAACAGAGTGAAGTGCTATTGTGCATCTCGTGTCCATTAACTGTTTGGTGTTCACTGGTGATTCTCCGGGATAGGAAGCAATAAGGAAACCCTTCAAATCCTAGCATCTGAAGTAAGGCAGACCCCTGAATAGGACTTGTTAAGGACATTGAGGTAAATGTCCTAGCAGCAATGTGCAATAGTGACTCTGGTAGCTCTCAGTTACAAAATCAGAGTGGACTGTAACAGGTATCTTGGGATGTCTCTTTTGTTGTTCCCCTAGCGTTCTACCTTCATTTGCTTATCTTGTCTTTGGAAGGATGTTTTCTCCTCATCTGACTAGTGGGAAGAGCCTCCACTGCTGGATTTGATTCTTTTGATAGTCAATTCTGCTCTCCAGCAGAATTTGCAGATGGAGTAATTGCCATGCACGTGGCACTGCCTGCCTCCGTTCCTGCCCTGACAGGTTGCTTTTCGGCTGACTTGACTTTGAAGTTCTGAGTTCTCGTTTCTAAGAAATGTATTGTGGTTTTCTGGCATTATTCCTTGTATGTTTATGAAGCTTCCATTCATATTCACTTCTTGTCACTGCCTTTGCACTGGCTGGTTGCAGCAGAGATTTGGGGTGTTATAAATAATAAAACAGAACGAGACAGCTCTATTCCTTGCTGGGGTCAGCAAAGCTCTTGGGAAGCAGCATTCTTATTAATTCTCATCCTTCTGCTGGTGACACGAGATGGGGGGATGGACGTGCATGGTTAAGGGGATAACGTTGTGTTTTCATCCGTTTTGTCTCAATGTGTGTTTGTGTTGGGCAGAGATCGGCGTGAGTTTTCCAGCTCTTACACAGGATCATTGTGGAAGCAGTTCATGTCTGTTAGTTGTGAACAGATGGTAACGCGTTATTTTTGGCACGGGGAAGGAAAAGGAGACCTCACATTGCATATGAATAGACATCTCTGGGGATTGTCCTACCAAAATGGGGATGCAGAAGTAAAAGCAGAATGAAACCTACCTGGAGTTTGATGCCCCACTATGTGGGACTGCAGTCAGTCGATGCTTTAACTGTTGCTTCAGAAAGTTCTTTAAACTTAACAATGGATGCAAACATAGTAGGGCTGGCAAACATATAGACTTTAGCTAGTCAAAAAGTTTAGAAAGCAAAGGTGTCCATTTAGAACCTCATGACTCAAAGGGAAGGCCTCCCTACCCCTTTCATCCCTGATCTCTGTGTAAATCATTCTACCCCAATTTGAACTCTGTTTCCCTTTGTTTCTTCCATACAGTAACAGAGTGAACCTTGCCATCAAACTCTAAGTTGCACTCATATAAATTCATATTAAAATAACTTTTGCTAATATCTTTGGTGATTCTTTAAGCATCCTAAATCTCTCATCCACTATAGTGAGATGTGGCACTATAGGTTCATGCCATCCAGTGCTGGACTCTGAGTACTGCTGATACCTGTGTGTGCTGGTTTGGGCTGGGATAGTTAATTTTCTTCACAGTAGCTGGTACTGGGCTGTGTTTCGGATTTGTGCTGAGAATGATGTTGATCATACAGGGACTTCTTTCTTTACTGCTGAGCAGTGCTTACACAGTCAGGGCCCTTTCTGCTTCTCACCCCACCAGTGAGTAGGCTGGGGGGTGCACAAAAAATTTGTAAGGGGACACAGCTGGGACAACTGACCCCAAGTGACCAAAGGGACATTCCATACTGTATGGCATCATGCTCAGCATCCTCATCAGGAGATGTTCAGAGTTATAGCATTTGTCTTCTCAAGTAGCCATTACACGTGGTGGAGCCCTGCTTTCCTGGGGATGGCTGAACACCTGCCTGCCAATGGGAACTAGTGAATCAATTCCTTGTCTTGATTTGGTGGCATGCAGGGCTTTTGCTTTACCTTTTGAACTCTTTATCTCAAGCCATGAGTTATCTCACTTTTACCCTTCGATGCTCTCCCCCATCCCAGCAGCCGTGCGGGGCTGCGTTACCGGCTGGGGTTAAACTGCAACACTGTGGAAGCAAAGTATGAGCTAAGACAGAAAACCAAGTATTAGAAACCTTCATTTTCTTTGTGTTTAATAACTTGCATTTGGCTCCCAACAGTGTTCTCTCAGACTGGGGAATTAAGGATTCGTGGGGGAAGTGGAAAGAGCTTTGTATTCTCATGGAGAGTCCAGCCCGGGCATTCAGGGCTGAGTGATTGCTCTCCAGCACAAAGCCCTGGAGATCCTGAGATGTGTGTGGTGCCTACTTTCCTGTAGTTTCTTAGTTGTCTGGCTTTTAGTTTGTATAAATAAAACTTGACTTGCAGCATGAGAAAATTGGTTCTTGGATGCATTTTTAATGAGCTCTTCTACAGTTGGTGGGACCCAGAGGTAGTTCAGTGTCTTCTGCTCAGTGCTGCTGACCCTTGTCAGAGATCAGTATTTGACAACACTGAGTGATTTTAAAAAACATTGAAGCACTGATTATATGTTTTATTTTAAATTCTATTTTACAGTGGTAGGTTGGGTTTGTTTTGAGTCCCCATCACTTTGGCTTTGCGCTGCATGTTCCTTCACAGAGCTGATGTGATAGCAAATGTTTTCAGGTTGGATCAGGCTAATTAAATGCTAAGACACAATAGTATGTGAGTGCCTGGGAAGGTCAGCTCTGAGGCTTGCCTTTAGCCTGCTCCTGAGAGAGTAATTATATCGTATCTCGCTCTTCGGGCTAAAGAGCGCTGCTGTTCCCAAGCCCAGTCAAGTTAACCATGCTGCTCTGAGCAGACATGTAAACAAGGGTTGTACTGTGTATAAAGAAGCTTTGGCTCTTCTTGTGAGGACCACTTAAATATAGCAGCACTTGGTACGTGCAAATGTCAATATTAGCTTTTGACACAAGTGTGCTATTGCCTTTTAATTCTCTTGATCTCAATGTAATGTACTGGGATGTCATAAGGCACTGATATACTGAGACAGTAAAAAGTGATGCTTTTATATTTTTGCTACAGTGTGAGTAATAAAATAAGCTATAAACCAATAACTTTGGGTTTGTTTTTTTAAATGACAAAAGCTGTATAATCAACATTACAGCACTGTACATTTACAGCTGTGAGAACTGGGCACATATTTTAAGACTCTGATAAATGCACCTTTCATTTTAGTCTGGATTCAAGTGATTTAAAAGCAGAAACAGAGATTTGATTTTGCTAGATTTCTTTGTAGCAGGTATACCTTGAGTTGAGAGGGGTGAGAGGATGGTTCATTTGGAATGAGGAGCCGGGATCAAACTGAAGGGCTGGCAGCTGGGAAGAGGCTGGGCTTGGGAGCTCCAATTCCACTCTGAAAGCTTTCAGCAACGGCTGTCACTGGTGGTGTATGGACAGAGGTCTGCCTTTATAACTTGCCCCATTTATTTCTATGATAAATGTGACAAATACTGGTTTTCGGGGGGTAGCTGGTTGGTTTTAAACACAAATTCAGCTCATTCAGCCAAGTGGAAATATCAGGAGAGTCAAGGTGCACAAATCTCTGTCTCCCAGGCTCAGGAGCAGAAGCTCGGTGCTTTTGTATTCCCATTAGGCAAAGAAAGAGTCAAATTCTCACCTGGTGTATGTTGACACAGGCTCTGAAGTCAGTGAACCTTTTCAGTGATCTCTGGTTCGTACAGTGTAACTCTGTAATAACCTTAGGCAAACACAGATGGTCCTCATACCGTGGTCTCTGGAAGTAATCTAAACTCATCAAAGAGCAGAACGATAAAGGTGGTTCATGATCTCTGGGTCCTAAAGATTGACAGGAGTAATGACTGCATCCGGACCCCCTGTAACAGTGGAGAGCTGTGTGGCATGGAAAAATTCTCCTGGGTGGATGTGCCTATGACTTTGTGCTCACATCAGCAGAACTGGGTGCTATTATTTGTTTCTGTAGCAAAAAAAGACACTGAGGTCTTTGTTGTGAAGACCTTGGATTCTAGGAATGCAAAGCAAATTAAATAAATTAATAAGAAAATAAAGATACGCAAATATAAACAACTGATGTGATGAGAATTGACCCTACACAGATCAAAACCTCTTTTTATTTATGTGAAAATGAAGAGGACAGTCACTGGGAACATTTGTCATGGCTGATGCCATATTTATTTCAGGAGGTGACATGACTTACGAGTGCCTCACACAAATCTCTCTTGCTGCTGAGTTTGGCTTCGGTGTCAGGAATTTGCTGTTCATGATGAAAACTCTTGTTTGGAATGGCCTCTCCCAGGTTGTTCTTCTGTGCTGTGTTAGGGCTGGGGCTTTTGGAGAGACTCGAGTAGCACTGTAGCAGGCAGCCACTCGAGAGGCTTTCTGGGAATGGGGAAACACAGAAAATAGTACCCGAGATCCTTAGACTTGTTGGCAGATTGGAGCAGATGAGAGATCAGGAGACTCCAGTGAACTGTCTGATAGCCAAGCATTAAAGGAAGGACAGGAAAGTTTTGCTTGGTGCAAAAACATAGTAGGAGGATGACTTGGTCAGCAAAACTGGTATGGAGGCACTGGTGCCTCATTCAGTGTGGATCAAAGGTGTGGGCAGAGAGGAGGAGGCTGTGTATCACCTGGGGCAACGTACAACATGATCCAGTACATTGACTCTAGAGCAAACCTTCCCAAGAAACCAGGAGGTTTTATATGGTCCATGGGGAGATGACAGTTTCAGCCACCCTCCAAAGGAAATCCTTTGGAAATTTCCTCTCCAAATGGGGAAGCAGCAGCTTTGTGTGCCTTACCTGCCTGCAGAGCAGCTGTGGCTGTGCCACAGCTTGCAGAGTGGTTTGGTTACCCTGGAGAGATGACTCTGTAGGAGACATTAATGGAAGAAGATTGAAAGAACAGTTGTGCGTGGGGGTTGCAGAAGACTAAGGTTTTACTAGTTTGAAGTGGCCAACTGCATCACAGAGTTTCTGAAGGTAGGTGGACAAGCCCAGGTCACTTAGTAGTGGCTGCACTAGGGCAGATGCAGTTCTGCTCGTGGTGGTCTCAGCTGTAGATACAAGGATATGATGCAATGTTTTCCAGAAACCTCCACAGTGCATCATTTGGCAGGTTCACGTGCTTCCTCAGAGTAGTTCTGCTCCCACTGAGCCCAGACTAACAGTTCCAGCTATTATTTTAATGCTGTGCAAATAGTCTTTGTATTTCAGAGTGGGTTTTAGATTTTAACAACACTTAGTTCTGCAAGAGCCGATATTCCTCAGTGCTCTTGCAGCATCCAAAATGTCAAGCCCCTTGGGAAATAGCAAGCCTAATCTATGATGGTCAGTGCTAATTAGACTTGTAAACATTTCCTCTTATGTCAGGATGTTGAAAATTCTTTGCTTTTGTTTAACTTGCTTTGTGATTTCCATGCTCTGATTTTTTTCTTATTTTTTTTTTTTATTTTTACTTTTTTCCTGGTTGCTTAATGCAAGCCATAACCAGAACACTCATTCATCTGTGTATAAAACATACTATTTCTGGGGGGTAAATGCAGAACTCGTAAGCAAAGTGCTTGCTGCTTCTTAATTATGCTTGGTTTTTATTTTAACTATCACTGTCTCTGCTGATCGCTGTCGGGTGGTCTCAACACTCGCTGCTTAAATAATGAGGTTTTTTCGGTCCTGTTGGAGGGGGTTGCTTAAGACAAACAGAAAAGTAATTCTGTGATCCAGTGTTATCTTTGGAGTCAGTTTGTCTTTGTGGAACTGGCATGATGACTTACAGCTTTCTATTGCTTCTTTTTCGCGTTTTGGCAAAGAACACATCTCTGGCACGCTGGGCACCCTGTCCTTCCTGCACAGGAGGCTGATCTTCCTGAGAAATAGACCTTTTTCTATTCTTCTCTACAGCTGCTCTTGGCCTAGGTTGCTCTTAAACTTGTGGAGACTCTTTGAAAGAGCCAGTCATGGTATTGAGGGCCAGCAGTATGGGGGGGAAAGTCATCCTGGGCAGCTGTGAGGTAGCCATCTCCACGTCCCTCTGCTTGGCAGTGCTTTTCCATGCCTGGGAATCCTGTGAGGGTCTGGGGGGTGTATGGGTTTCCTTGTTACTCCATAAGGATGCAAGTACTAGAGCCGGGCCATGTTTGTCTCTCTTTGGAGACTTCAAGGATCCAAGGGTACAAGTGTGTCACTGGTATGGCGTGTCAGCACTGTGGGATGATTCCCAGCATGTATACACCTGCTCTACAATAAATGTTTAATAAAAATTGGCTGAAGTGTCACAGAAGGAGCCCTAAGAACCCACAGTGAGTTTTGGGACATCAGCAGAGCTGCTACATCTGTTGGCTGGAGTTGTGCATGTGATGGGTAATTTTTACAAGGATCTTTGAACGTTTTCCAGAGGCCTTTCACACAGCCCCAAGCAGCTTTTACTGAAGTTGTGTTTCTTCATCCATCTTTATTTCAAACAAGAGGATGACTCATTTTGTGGTGATGGCAGCCAGCACTCGTGGGAAACTCCTGACCTGTCACAGCATGGGGTCTTCCTCAGGGCCTTTACGTTTTGTTCCTGAGAGTTCTTATAAAATAAGCTGGCATTGAAGAGAGCAGGCAACGGTGAGTGCAGATGCTCCCAGGCTGCAGGGTGGTTGCTGCTGGTGTAAAGCTTCCTCATCCAAAGAGTCAAGGTTGGCACTGAAGTAGGAAGCCAGGGAGTGATTTGGTCTCCAGAAGTGATGTCCACAGAGATCAGCTAGAACTGAGGAAGCTCTTGTAGGATCACAGTGAAACAAGGTGAAGTTACGCTAGCTAAACAGGCTCTTGCTCATGGCATCTCTGTGCTAATTCTGCCTGTCCAGCTAGGTAGAGAAATGCTCTGGCAATGAGAAGAGCCTGTGTCTCATCCCATGAGACCACAGTGTCCAAGCAGTTATCAATATTACTATTTCTTATTTCTGTCCTTTCAAACCTCTGGAAGGCATGACTGTTAATTTATAGGTGCTCTCTGCCATTTGCTTGTGTCTGATGTGTAAATATGTATATATGTGTTTGGAGCAAAAAGGAAAGGGGGAAGTCCAGGAGGAAAAACGATCCTGAGTTTTGAAGTTGGGAAATTTAGTCTCTTGCAGGACTTTCAGCAGCAAGCTCTGTCGTGACCCAGCACAAACAGCAGCACCATTAGCCCTGTCATGGTTTCCTTAGTACTTTCTGAATTAGTCCTCAAAACTGTTCAATCTAAGATTGCTACATGAAAATTTTATGCGTCCTTTATGCATGTCACTTAATCCCCATCTGTTTCAGTTCAAAAGTAGGGAAATCCATTCCAAGCACGCAAATGGTATGGGGGTCTACAAAATCTTTTTAGGGAAAGGGATATATTTGAGCGTGGAAGCTTAACTGCTCTTTTCAGTTCCCAAATAGCTGTTAGAAAATTTGTCACTGCCACTTCTTTGAATTGGAAGAGAACAATCTGCATTTTCTGAGATTCAGCAGATCCAGAAGATTGGCACTCGTCCTTCTCTTTATCAGGGAAATGACACAACGTTATTCCAAACAAGATGAGCATGGCAAGCAAAGTATAATCAGGATCCCAGTGAAAGCTGGTCATTAAAATCCTTTTGCATCTCAGGATCTCCTTCATCATCGTTTATTTGTGCAGTGCCTGTTCCTTTACGCTGAAAGACGGCAAGGAGGAAAACAGCTCTGGTCTGGGACTGAGACTCTGCAGGCAGCACCACCCTGGTTAGTAGATGTTTCTGTCCTCATTCCTTCCCATCTCGCTGTTTCCTATATGACCCTTTGACATTTGCATATGGCAGGAGTCGGAGAAAAGATGGTGCAAGATTTAGCCTGCAGGAAAATAGACTCTGATTAGAAAATGAGACTTTCAACCTGGGATGTGTGCACACAGTCTGATGGGGGGAGACTGGCTGGCTCTAGTTATTATTCACTGTGGGTATGCTTGACACAGAAGTGATGGTCCCTGTCTCATGACAGTGACAACGTAGATGGTTCCTGAAAGACTGGGGGATCTCTGGCACAGGAATTCTGTGTGAAAATGAAGCATTTGAGATAGTAAACAGCATAATTCCTGCTGCAATTTCTAGCTGTCACTTCCTATAAAGCAGGATTTATTTTTTTTCTTCCTGTTTCCTTCATGGGATGAGATGGTCTCCCAGGTATTAGATGCTTTCAGATAAAGACTTTGTCTCCATACTTTTGGTTTCCAACTATTTTAGTTGAGATCATTCAGAAAGCATCCCTGTTAGTGTTACTACTCTGTCAAGGTCTCCTCAGGCTTACTGAAGTCTGAGGAACTATTTTTCTGGGCTCTTAGTAGTGCAGTTCTTTATCTTTTGATATTTAGTGTTTTTTTTCCTAAAATCTGTGATTTAGACTTCAACATTTCTGCAAGAAAGACTCCGTGACATTGCTAGGGTTCACTTAGGTGCAAAGTGACACTATGTATTACAAGAAAGAATTTGGTAAAGGATTAAAACTAAGAAGAGTTGGCATGATTGCATTACTTATCTTTTGTGCTGGTGCTGCCTGGACAAACAGAGATGTTTCCAGTGGCTGTCTCAGCAAAGAACAAAATCAGGAAATGTTTTTCTTAGAGTCTTTGTGATGTGCACACACGTGTGTGCCTGTACACGTGGGATCTAGGAGCATAATGGATTTGTTGGTGATTAACAACTGTTAATTTGGATGGAGGCAGCTCCCTAGGGAGCTGTTATGAAGTGTTGGGACACTGTAGTTCAGGACCTCATCCAGGCATGTGATAAGAGAAATCTTTGTCCCAGAGCTGTGGCTGGGCTGGGGTGGGTCAGGGTACAGGGACTGAACGACTCAGGCACATGGGGTGTTGGGAGAGGGATGGCAATGGAACAGCAGAGAACAGAGGATGAGAGGTTCACATTAAAGCTGAGCTCTCTCCTAATCCCTGTGTTTCTATGTTGATATTGCAGGGGACTTTAAAAATATGCAAGCATTGCTAATTTTGAGCCTTTCCATGTAAAGGAAGATGAACCCAGGTGAATCCTTGCTTTGAATCCCCAGCTAGATTGTTCGTTCTTATAACCTGTAATGGCTTTTCCTTCTATTATCAGCTCTTTCTCTTCACTTCCAGATTCAGCAATATGGCTGTTTTTTTGAAGTCTTTATGCACTGCTGTGTTGTGCTAATGCAAGGTTTCTCCTCCTCCATAATATCCCTATTACATAACATCACCATCCATCACAGTGCTGGTGAAAAGAAGCAGAATTGTGTTATGTTTCCATGTTTGGTGCAGAAACCTAGTTTAACTTAAATAGATTTAGCCAATATACATTTTTTTCTTTAAATTGTCTATTATTCATCAACTTAATACCTTATACAAATAATAATTAAAGCAAAACCACAAGATAAACTCCTTGTGTAAGCAAAGAATGGGAAGTATTCCAACCATTTAATGAATTAACCTGTTCAAGGAATAATTTTCAGAGCTGTATAGCATATTAGGAAAGACTTTGAAGTGAATAATAGGTAGAGTGCTGCATATTTGAGAAAATGTATTTTCCTTGCATCAGGGCTGCATACCTGATGGGATTGCTTGATGTGGATATGAACACAGGGCTGCTTGTAAGGGAACATAGCTCAACTTACATTTGTAGAACTGCACTTGTTGCAGAGGATTTGATCCACTGCATCTTGGCAAATGTGCTTTTCATCTCGTTTCTCACCCAAACCTTTCTCATGAGTGGCATTCAGGGCTCCATCAGGTACCTTGTTATTGTGCTAGAAATATGTCTAGTTCTCAAAATCAATTTTTAAGTGCTGGAAGGGGCCCTGGCATCTAAACTGAAGTTCACTTATGTTTGCTTGCTCTTCTGTGCTAAAGGGGAAGGGATTTTGCTTGGGATTTTCCTTTCTCAAGCAGCCCAAATAGCACTTTCAGAATCAGGGGAGACTCCACAGCAGTAGAAGAGGAATAATCTCCTCTTCCCTGAGAGAAGAGCTGGGTCTTTTCTCCTTGCTTTTGAATAGTTTTAAGGATAAAAGAGTTGGATCCTAAAAAAGCAGTGTCTGCCTAGAGATATTCCGTAGCTCCACTGCACTTGGAGAGAGAGCTGAATTCTTGTTCTGATGCTTGGTAGCCTGTCCCAGCATTAGATGCAGCACTGCCTTGGTTGTGCAGGACAGGTTAAATTGGAGAAGATGTGTGGAAGTGGAAAGAATTCAAGCTTTTGTTTCTACTGTCTCACTTCTCACATAATTTCATTTAAACATGAAAAGTAGGTTCCTTTTTGCTTTAAGGGTCTTCCTACAAAGCTGTGAGTCCATGAACAAGCTCAAGCACTTTGGCTAATGTTTCAGTGAATCTCTCTCAAACTCAAGATGGAGCATGAGACCTGAGAACTGGCAGGGAGAGGTGGCCAGGCTGGTTCTGCATGAACTACACAGGTACCTGCCTGTACCTCAGATAGCCAGGAACTGGCACATTAAAAGAAGCTCCCAAAGTTGAAGTCAGAGGCTGAAATGGGTGTTGTGATAGGGGAAAAAATGCTTTGGGGGGAAAAAGGAAAGTGTGTTAGTGTCAAGAAGACCACTGAAGGAGAATTTAACACCCTGTGAGATGTTAGAGCAAGTCAGGTTCCTGGGTGTGAAGTTGGCTTCTCTGGTAGAATTGCCCTGGTGTGACTTTTACTATGGCTGAGCTGTGGATGATTTTACAGATATACCTGGTAACAGCACATATAATGCATGTGCTCATTATTTATAAGCTGGCAAAGTTCACACACTGCTTTTGCATGAATGGTGTTTGTTGATTATTGTATTGGAAGCTTTTACGACGACCATTTAAAAGCTTGTGCACTACTAAACAAACTCAGATCCTTCCCTGCTATAGTGTGTTGGAGTCCCAGTTCTCAAACTGGTACGATGTTAAAGGATGGGATTTTTAACAGCAGTGAATGTAAATAGCTGTGTTGATTTCTGTAAAGCTGTGCTGGTTTACATCAACTAGGGTTGTGACCTAAAATACTTAGGTGTATTTAACATGGTGCATTTGTCTAAAAATACAGTGACAAGTCTCTTTGTAGTGCCAAGAAAATTGTCCCAGTAGCAGTGGAGTGCACTCAGTGCATTATGCCAGTTCGGTCAAGGCTGAATAGTGAACGACGAGCCCCAGAGCTGGGTAAATGCCTCTGTAATTTGTCTTCTGACATTGTACTGCTTGCAGCTCTGCCAAGGAAATGGAAAAATGTAGAGGGAGCCCTGAGCAACCCGTCACAACACAATGAATCCAGCTTTGGAAGCTGTTTTAACTGGGATGCTGCTCTCCTCACATATGCCAGCAGCTACTAGAAGTGAAACAAAACAGAAGCAGCCCCCCTCTGAAAGAAAGGAAGAGGGGAAAAAAAATCACATGATGTCATATTTTGGGAAAGTAGCATAAACCTGGCAGTCTGTGCAGCAGGATTGGGTCAGTGTGTGGAAACAAGAGGCAAGTCTAGATCCATGTAGCCTTATTGCTTCAGGCCCCAGCTGTCTTGTGCCTATGACCAGCAAGAAGTCAAGGAAGCACATTAGATGTTCCTTTAGGTCACGTTCTGCAATGTGCACTTTATTATGGCAATACTTATGGACACAGCTTTGAAGTGGAACCCGTTTCAGGAGCACAAACTACTCATCCAAACAGAAAATCTCTATTGGCACTGCTAGGTGAGGTTCTGACTTCATGGGGAGGGTCTACTACATTATTATCTTAAGTGTGAAGTGAGGGGAACTAAGCAAAAGGCAAACCTTTCTTGAAGCTTAAGACCCTCAGAGTTTTTATGCAGTACAATTTCCTGCTCTGGCTCGTGTCATGGACGCATAGGATCACTCCAGGGATTCCCTAAATCTCCAGGGTGCTTTGGAAAGAATACAGCTTTCTGATCCAGCCAACATTTAATGTCCAGGATCTTTTCCTTTCGTGCCATGTTTCCTTTTTTTTAGTTGTTTGGGGTTTTTTTTTGTTGGTAGTGGTGGGTTGGGGTTGGTTTTTTTTTAAATGTTATTAAATGCAGTACTTTTTATTCATCTAAAGTAAATTTTTCTGCAGATAAATACATTCTTCAAACAGAACTAAATGGCAGAAATTTCCTGAGCAAAAATAAACCACATCTCTTTGTTGAAGCTGTGCTACTGACAAAACATAGCCCTTTTCATCTTCAAAGCACTGTGCAAACTTTAAATAATGGAATTGTTTTTATCAGGGCTGTGAAGTAAGTATTAATGTTCCAGATGAAAGGTGGGAAACCAAGAAGAGAGGTTAAATGATTCAGTTGAAGTTGTTTGGATCAGAGTCAGCTTAGAGTGGAGAGTCTCTGGGCTGCCTGGACCGATAACAGGAGATTCTTGCTTGTTCATACTTCTGCCAGTCTGAGGTCTAGATGTAATAGAACTTGGTGAGATTCACTAGGAATAAATTTGTTTAGTCTTACATGTGCTGAGCTGCTGCACCGTTGAGCAAATAGTCTTAATTATTCAAAGGTAGGTAATAAAATGCAGGTAAGAAGCTTTTTGCCTGTTAGAAGGAAGGTGAAACACAGAAGCTTTGTGTGTGCTTCACACTACAACATGAGACAATCTGCACACTCACCCCAACAGATCCAGAGCATCATTGTGGTTCATTTATTACAGGTTCTTGTGGCAAGGGAGTAGGAGAGAGGAGTGGGTGGCTCAAATTGGAGCTCATGTGCACCAGTAAGGCTGGATCATGAGGGCTCTAATCTTTTCTGTGAAACGTGTTTATTTGCTTGATTTCATTGGGGAATGATTTTTATTGCTTTCCTATGAGATACTATGCTCTTCTTTACAGCAGAGAGATGGATGTGGCCTTGGTGCTACATTAATGATCAATTTACTGATTTACAAGTACAGACCAGTGAACATGATATGTTTTAAGTGTACAAGAACTCATAATTGATATTAGTACTTAGTAGACCATGAAATTCTTAAACAACACTCATTTCTGCTAGCAGCAGCCATTGCTGGTAATGTGCCCATCAAACTGTTACTCAGTGTCCTGAGAGAGGGAACAGTTCAGTAAATGTCTTCAATGAATGTCTTAAAAGTGGAGAACACTCTTATGAGTGAAATTAAACCTGTTTGGCTTTGCTGTTGGTATTGACGGTTCATAGGAAGTGTTTCCAGGACAACACCATCTCCAGGGATGTTAAGAAATAAAGTGTATTTGGAGTTTTCAGGCTTTGGAGAAACCTCAGCCTGTACCCTTAGGAATGGATGTGTGATACTGCAGTGTGGCGAGTTCATGATGTCCTGATGGCTGTTAGGGTGGCTCAGCATGCTATGATGTTAAGTTCTCTTTATTTCAAGCACAGTGGCATAAGCAGCATTGGAATTTAACAGTTTAATTTATCTCATGATTCATTCTTGCAAATGTTACAAGGCAAATGAGAAGGAAATATAACATCAGGGTAAGAGCTGGGATATCTAAAGTGAGAGACTTGGTTCAAAATACTGTGCAGATGCCAGGTAAATATGAAAGCATTTGAACCAAATGAAAAAGCTGTTGATTTGTATGAGTGACTGTTGGTCATACACAGGTCACCAAAGGAGCACGTTATGGAAACAAGCAATAAATTAAGGTGAGCTGAAAGCAGGAGATGGGTTGAAAGGGTAAGCCTACCAGAGTGATTCAAGCACAACCCAGTCAAAAGGTCAGGTTACTGAGTGGTAGCTACTGTTCCCATGAGATCAGGAGAGGGGAAGGCAGACCAGATGCTTCCCAGTTCCTCATTGTTGTCGGAAAGATTTTCCTTACTAAGGGAGTGGGTTTCCCACTTGCGATTTCAAATGGACAAGAGGGTGGCCAAAGTGCAGCACGTGGTCTGACACTAGCCTCAGTTATTATTTGTTTTCATAAAGTGCTGCCCATAGCCACAGCTGGCCTTGGTGGTCTGTGCCCTCTGTGCTGTACCAGCATTCATCCATTGACAGGAGTGAGGGAGGAAGAAGCACTAACCTGAGGTCTGCCTGAATTCCCCAGATTTCCAGTGAAATCTGATTTCTTTGGTGCTCAAATACCTGCTGCCTTTAGCAGTAGGCTGGGGCTTCTGGCAGCTCTTCTAAAAAGTAAGTTTTAAAAATGTGATGTGTCGGTTGGATTCATTTGTATTGTTGGAAGTCAGGTTGTTGCCTTCAGTCCTGCAGAAGGATGGCCTGCTAGCATGGCTCCTGAGAGCCCAGCAAAATTTCTGATGGTGTGTCATGAAGACTACATGCGTGCAGATGTCTGAAAAGTCAAAGTGGAGCACAGGTTTTCATTCATCAGCAAATGACACTGCAGAGGTGGCTAGGAGGGTCTCCCAAGGTGTGGGAGCTGCCGAGTAGCAGGCGAGGGGTTCTCTATGTATGGCATGTGCATCCTTTGGTCATCAGGAGGCACTTCTTGACCACTCAAACTTTGAATCATTAAGCAGTAACAAGTACTTGAGCATTACAAATAATGTTTATGGCTCATAAATAAATCGTATTTCCTGGAAAACAAGGAGATGCAACCACATAAGTAATATTTCTGAGGATGCTTGGAAATGTGTGTTTCTGCTAGATAGATGGTTGCAGCTGTTGAAGAGTTGCATGCTTCCCAAATAACTGCGCATGGATAGTTAAGGTCATAACAGCTGCATATGTATGTGTGTGCACGCACACGTGTGGTAGAAGGTTGATTTCCAGCAAGCAGGTTAAAACTTTTCAAGCAATATTATGTTTTCTGCTAATGGGTTGTTCCCCTTTTAAGGTGCAGGCAGTGCAGTCACACAAAACGGTGACCATGCTCTGTGCTAAAGTTTGCAGCATTCAGTACCCGTTAGCAGCTCTCTTAATACTGTTTGGATAAAACATTGCCTGAAAAGTTGACTTTTTTTGTTAAGCTCAACGTTGGATTTGCTGTGTCACCTTCTGCCGTGTTTTGAATTAAATACTTCAAAGTAATCAGCAATGAACTAGTTACTAATCTTAAAAAAAATGCTTTAGGAGGTGCTGTTAAACATTGCTTTATGTGTTTCAGTTTTTATCATCCTTTCTCCTGGGCAACAATCAATATTCCTTAGTTCTGGGAAGAGGGTGTGAAGCTATGGCAGGTGTGGGCTCTCCAGTACATACAGCTGGAGGAGGAAAGAGGACTGACTCTTTGGGATCAATCTTTTCTCAGAGTTTCTGATGAATGTGGTATTATTGCATCTCCATAGGCTGTTTGGTGCTTTGGCTTCTCATAAACAGATCAGAAGCAGCTGAATTTCTTGTGCAGGTAGATTGATTTCTTTACAGTTCATGTGGGAAGGTTTCTAGAGCATCTTCCTACTTTGGGATAAAGGGCTGTACGTGCTCAAATGAGAGTCTTGTATTGTGTAATGCACACAAATTTAAATAAAAATAGTTATTTTAGAGCTAAATTAGAAATGTTGAGACATTACCTTATTTAGCACCTTTCCTTTCCATGCTTGACTTTCAGTCACTGTCCTTGACATGGAATATATAATGATTCCCTAGCCAGCATGACCTTGCTGCCCAGCCCTGTGGGAGAGCCTGGAGCAAGCAGGTGATTCCTAAAAGGTTTTAATAATGTATGAATAGCATTAAAGTAAATGCAGGTAAAGTTCTGACCTTTTGAATCTGTAAAATTACAGATGCACACATTGTGGAAGAGGGTTTGAGATTTATAGGTGCCCTGGGGGCAGGTAGAGAGCATTGTCACTGTTTGAATGTGATGTTACGATGCTCTTGATTTATTATCTTGTAATACAGATTGCACAGCATGATGGTGTGGGCATGGCATCTCACTCTGCTTCTCTCCAGCACCACGGAGCATTTGGCTGGGACTTGAGAGCTGCTGAGTGTGGCTGTTGGTGGAGTAGTCAGCTTGGAGACACGTGGGATGTAGCTGCTCCAGAGGAGGTTTGACCCTGCAGAGAGCAGATTTTATAACCGACAGCTTAAATATGAATCCTGACAAGGAAAGATGTGGGGGGAATGTGGAGACTGGCTTGATTCCCTTTCTCTCCTAGCTTATTTTGGAGCTGGCAACACATTGACCCAGAAGAGCAGAGGTTTATGGGCTGGTGTGTGTGTGCTCACACACTTGTTCCACCTTGTGTTGGGATTTCTTCTGGGGACACCTGGGGTCTAGAGAAGGAAGGAAACCATGGCACAATGCAGACACAGAACTGGGGTTCAGCCCTATGTGTTGTGCCTCATCTGTCACTGATTTAGGACTCCTTGCAAGGTTACAGGGTGGTTTTCATTTTTTTGTTTCTTTCTAGCTTTCACTGTTACAAAATATTTTATTGATTTATAAAAGAAAACAATAAAAATGTAGACTAATAATAAAAGGGCTAAGCTACAAACTCAAGCTTCGCCCTGGCAGCCTCAAAAAACAAAATTCTGCGGTGTGGCAAGACGTGCAGAAAAATTGTACTGAGAAACAGCAGTGAAAACAACTAATAAAACCTGACAAACAGCCAGTTTTAAGAATGAATTCAAACAAAGCAGAAAACAATACATACTTTTCAAGGTGGTGATTGGAAAATACACTGCAGGCTATGGATTTTCCACAATTTTATGTTTGCATGAATCAGATTTAAGTAGTCTCTTGTTACTGACTATGGAAAAATATATCAAGTTGTGATTTTGTTGCATATGTTTGTTCTGAATGTTTTTATTAGTTTTTCGATAATGTTGAAACTCTAAGGACAGGCCTGAAGCTGAAATAATTGCAGGTTTTCTGTTGCTCTGCTACTTAAAAACTTGCTACAGCATTCTGGTCCCAGAGCAGGAAAGCTGACATGGAGAAAAATGGACTGAGGCTGCAAGGGCAACAGCAGGTGCCTGTGCCTTTCCACTTCTCTTCTTGTTTTACTGCAGCTAAGCACAGAAGACCAGATTTTGTTCTCCATTTGAGGTTGCATAAATTCAGATTAACCCATTAGAAAAGCTCTTCCAGGCTATGTTTGGAAGCACAACATGACTTGGTGAAGCAGGAGGTTTTTTGTCTTCTGACTTAGATTTTTGATCAGTGAGTATTTCTTGGTAGGATATAATTTTGAACAGTGGTCTCTAAGTAGCCAGTAGCCACCATCAGTTGTGTTTTAAATATTAGTGCTTGATTTCCATTTGACCTTGGATGACTTGTAGAGAGAAGGATGAGGGTTTGATCTAAATCATGAGCCTGTGTTTGAATTGGGTTAGCAAAGGACTTGGTGTTTTTGCTGGCATGAGCCTGAAGACTTCTAAGCAAATATTTATAGATTCATCTTTCTCCAAAATCACTTTGTACCCTTGTCCATAGTGCATCTGGCTTTAGGGGAGAGTCAAATTGAGTCTTCAGGAGACTGCCAGCAACCCAGTTAACCTTTGCTACACAGGATAGGTCACCGTTAGCAGTCCTTAATTGGGATTTGGGCGCTTTTGTGTGTTGTAGCCTTAGACTTGTGGCTTGTTCTTGCTCACTATACAGCAGCCTTGTTAGGGACCTCGAGAAGCCCTGTCCTGCATATGCAAGGAGCACAACCCCTGCGAGGTGCCTGGCTTGGCTGCATGACCCAGAGGTTGTGATTCTTACAGCCTGAGAGTCCTGCAGTGTTTCCAGGCATTATATTCATTTACCAAGTTCCTCTTTGGTAAACAGCTATTCCTCTGTTAGCAAACCTTGACATAGTTGTTCCATAGGGGCAAAAAAAAAATAAATTGGTGTAAGGCAGCTCCATTACATAACAAAGGTTATCTGGAGACTCTGAAAGTCCCCTCTGTTCTTTTCTATTCCCAGGGACAATCAGCTTAATCTCATTTTAAATTCTTACTGTCAGTTCTGACCCATTTAAAATTCACCTGCCAATTGAATTGTATGACAGGACCTAGCTGACCCAAGAACAAAGTGAAATGTTCACATCTTATAATGAGCTGCCAGGGACCGAGAGCTGAGGAGGAAAAAGGAAAGGAATGGAGCCAGCTCTATGAGAAACAAATAAAGAGCTTTCTTGCTAAAATACTTGAAGTGATTTTGCTCTGCTCTCCGTTGGCAGCTTCACATCCTTGAATCATTTATTTTTTCACGTGAAAGAAAGTTTGCAAGTTGGTGTACATTCATGCATGGGCCCCTCCCCTTCTCTGCCAACCCTCTCCTCCTCTCCTCCTCTCTCCCAGCAAAGAGGCAAAGGCAGGGGAGGGAGGATGGGTCAGTCTGTGTGTTACCTGCTTCTGCTGGACATGTCAGTGACTGTCTGCTGGCCGGTGGGTTTCCACCAGGTCCACCCCTAATGCTGCCATGACCACCGTGTGCTGCCACAGCTGCTGCACCACCTCCTTGCACAAGCAGCAAAGGCTCCAGCATTCACAGAATTTGGGGAAATATTAGTCTGCTTCTTTTACTGTCAAATTGAGCGTCCAGTGAATTGGATTTTAATTGAAAAGCAATTTTTTTCAGTCTGTGTGACATCTTAGAGAGATATCCTGATAACTGTGTGCTGTGATCCTTTGGAGTCCTCTCTGATTAATGGGCTTTGGCATCTTTGGGCCAGCCAGCAACATGTGCAGTAGGATCTACAAAATGCTGTTCTGAATGTTCATATACTATAAAACACGAGGATTTTTTAATGCACAGACATGAGGAGAGTTCCCTTGATTTTTTTGAAATAAATTCTTCTTGGATTTAATCGGTTGCTCCCAGCTGGACAAGGAAAGGCCTAATAACAGGAGGTTGTACCCAACATAATCTTCTGTGGAGTGATCAACATCTCGGGTGATTGTAGCCTCACAGAGAGTCCCACCAGGCAAATTGTCATACGGACTGTCCATCAGCAATTTAATCTGACAGGAGGATGAGGATTTTTACTTAAACGCTGCACTTTATGTCTGGTAGAAAGGACTTCACCTTAGCAAAAGGAAAGGTGGAACAAAGCGGTCAGACTCGCAGTGCCTTGCTTTTGGCTCTCTGCAGTTGAGCTGTTGCACTTGATACTTGAATCAGTAAATTCTCTTGTAGCCAAGCACTTGATAAAGTGTCACTGTAAGAGGAAAAATAAAGGCGTGTGAACGCTTCAGCAACACCCAAGCAGCTCTGTGAGCTGTGGACAGCAGGACTTCTGTGCTGGCTTTCGTTGGTGTGGGGGAGCTGAAAAGCTGCCAGGGGGTCCAGACCTCCTGTCAGAAATTATTTCAGGAGTCTTGCTGGAGGAATATGGAGCCTAATTAATAAATTTTATTTATTCCTATATCTAGCATAACAAGTTAACAATTTAAATGGCTGTTGATGCTCTGGTAGCTGGGTGGTTTAATTCACTTATCTTTCAATCCTTACTGCCCCACTGCTTGCTCTTGAGGGCTCCAGGTTTTTTGTTTGCTTTTGGTGTGTTGCTTTTTGTTTGGGTTTTTTTGTTCTGTTTTGTTTTGTTACAGTTTGCACAAAGATGGGACAGCAGGGAGAGGAAGGAATTTGACCAGAACTCTCCTGGCTATTGCTGGTCATGAGAAGCTTCAGGTGAAGTTACCTCCTGATGGAAGTTTAAAATTGAGGGCACCACCCCTCTCCTCCTGAAAATCTGGCTTTGACTGTCGTGGTTGTAAAGTGTTTGGGACTTTCCAGTGAAAAGTATTCTGACAGGGTAAAAAAAAAACCTGTATGTTACTCAGCTTTAATGGGGAGTGCAGCTTTCAGTGTTTCCCACCCCTCCCTTATTCTCAGATTTCAGTCCCTGAGCTTATCATGAATCTTAAAATTCTTATTTATCTTGCCTAAGTCCCTACAGTTACACTTACTGAAGCTATTTGCTGACTTAATTTTTCAGGCCAGTAACGTAACTACTGCTGTGCTGTCTTATCAGCATTGCTGCAAACCAGTTTGTTCATCCAGAGCCTTTCTTTAACACTCTGAGTTTTAAGACTGCCACGAGTGCCAAAGGCAAAAGGAGGTATACTTCTTTTTTAGTTCTTCTTCCTTTTTTGCAGTTGTCGGAAATAAAACAATTGAAATGCAGAGCTCTGGTGTTGTTTATAACTGGGCATCTCTTGGCACTCAGAGCTGCCTGGCTTTCTTTACACATAAAGTTTTGCCCCAACATTGGGACTTATTTATAGTCGATATCCAGGACAAGAAGTCAAAGAAGCAGCGATGTTTCCTAGGGAAAGAGAAGCCCTCGCCTGGCACTCATGAATTACAAGGCTGAACTTTTTTTATGTATGTCTCCTCCTCCTTTTGCTCCGTTTTGTTGCTGCCTCCAGTAACATTTTTCCTGACTATAGTGCCATTGACTCCTGTGATAGTTTAATAGTTTCTGCTGTTTACACAGTTGTCATTTAAATTGTTGTGATCTGAATTTGCATGCAGAGTTGGTAAGTGCTCAGAGTTTAGTGTGGTACCCTAAAGGTAATTTGTATTCTGGTCGCTGGAGTTGTCTTGGTAACACTTAGGTGACTGGAAACCATTTGCAGAGGGGAAGTTTAATTCTGATATTGCTCACCGGTCCCAGTTCTGGTGGTGACAGGCTGGACGGTGTTTGGTAGTTACAAAACCTCTCAACTTTACCTTGTAGCAATAGTCTTCATAGGGTCTTACTTGTGCTGCTATTTAGAGAAGAGTTTGAAGGAACGTCTGAAAATGGTTACAGAATGTTAGGAGTTGGAAAGGACCTTGATAGATCATCTAGTCCAGCCCCCCCTGCCAGAGCAGGACAATCTAGAGCAGGTCACACAGGAATGCATCCAGTCAGG
>VZRW01012821.1:110269-207727 GCA_013398125.1 Aegotheles bennettii | reverse complement strand
CCCCCAGGTCCCTTTCCCCTTCTCTGCTCTCTAGCAGCTCAGACCCCAACCTTTCCTGATCCATGGGGTTGTTTTTTCCCAAATGCAGACTCCACACTTGCCCTTGTTGAATTTCATTAAGTTTCTCCCCGCCCAACTCTCCAGCCTGTCCAGGTCTTGCTGAATGGCAGCACAACCTTCTGGTGTGGCAGCCACCCCTCCCAGTTTCACCAGCAAACTTGCTGAGGGTACACTCTGTACCCTCATCCAGGTCGTTAATGAAAATATTGAATAGTTCAGGTCCCAGTACTGACCCCTGAGGGACTCCACTACTCATGGCCCTCCAAATAGATTCTACCCCATTGACCACAACTCTCTGACTTCTTCCTTTCAACCAGTTCACAATGCATCTCACTGCCTGATCCTTCAGGCCCTAAACTTCCTCAGTTTAGCTGCAAGGATGCTGGGGAGACAGTGTCCTGCTTGTTTCTCAATTGCCCCTTAAGTTCACCTGCTTGTTCCTTAATTTCTGACACGTTGGAGGCAGAATCCTCACCCCTGAATCTCACGTTTTAGTTCCGATGCTACTTTTTAGTTTCTAGGGGGCACTGATTAGCCAGGGGCTACAGATCGCTCGCTGTGCTGCCCCAGTACATGGGATGTAACAGACTGAAAAGATAAAAAAAAGTCCTGCTGAAGGAAAATTGTCCCTGTAGATTAATGTTTTAAGTGTATGTTAGTGCTGGGGACCTGGAAAATTACTGAAGTACTGGAAGTTTAGGGCTCCGTACTATAATAGCCTTTACAAGCTTCTCTTTGAACAGCCTAAAAATACATTGCTGAGTTTCTTGTTAAGAAGTGCCTGGCATTTCATTCTGGCTGCCCTGGATAAAAAGTGTTGATACTTTATCACCTACAAGGACCCAGTACAGAATGGGCAATGCTGGAAAAGAGAGAAAGCATAATAAAACAATCATCTCTGAAACATTTTCATGTCACTGATCTCCTGTAAATCCATTCATAACTGTTCGTCTGAAAATCACTGTAACAAAACACTTAATCAGGAGCCAAATGTTGATACAAACTCCTGTGTTTCTGGGCTTCTGGTAGTAAAAAAATACCTCTCCTGGAGGGCATTTAAATCTGGACTTGAATAATGCCAATGCACTATTGCAATGCATCTTGGTGAAAGAGGCTTTTAGAGCTAATCTGAGGAGCTGCAGTGCCTTCAGAGCAGATAAGGCATTTCTCACCAATGCTTCTGCATCATGCAAGAAATGCTTTCCACTTTTTGCTTTCCTATTGTGAATGAGCCACAGGAGAATAAGACCAAAACCCACTTCTGTATTGTTGGAAGGAAGCTATTAGGCTTTGATAGCAGCTTATTTTCACAGCGTTTTCTCCTTTTCATGTCTTATTAAAGATGGTTTCCATTGGTTTTATATAGGTAAGTCACTGACCTCACAAAAAAAAATAATGTGAGAAACACGTAAAGGGGGTGGTGGTGAAAAATAACAATCATTGAGAGGTTTATATGCGTGGATGTCTGGGGTTTACGGTGCTTGATCTTTCAGCAGTGTTCATGTGGGACTTAAGCAGTAAAAAGTTCACGGCTCCGTAGAACTTTACGTTCCCTTTATTCTCGTGAAACACCTTTGGAAATCAGTTCAAAGGCACAGTAGACTTTGTTATACTTGTCAGTCATACTTTCTAACGTATGTTTTAAGATGCTTTTTTCTCACAAAGTCAAGGGAATCGCTGATGAGTGTGACTACTTAATAATGGAGTGACAAAGGAAAACTCTTTCAGAAAAAGTAGAGATCTTGTCTGCAGCTGCTGCTGCTGCTGTGAGTGACATGGGGATTGCTTATTAAGTAAGTTAAGCTACACATTGCCTAGATTTGCTTTGGGATCACCTCGCTGCTGCTATTTCACCACAAAACACTACAGGATGGACTGCTGCATAGGGCTGAAGGCAGGATGCTCCATCCACCCACCCTGTTTACGTTTGGCTGAAAGGGGCTTGATTTCTTCAATCAGGGTAAGCTCCATTCATCAACATCTTGCACAAAGGAGGAGGGCTGTTTGTCTTTAGAGACAGCAGGCAAATTGGTTTCTCTTTGTCTTGGCCTTCCTGTGCTATAGCCTTGCAACTCCTCCATCTCCAGTGAGAGACTCACGGTTCCTTTGTTGCCTCCTGCTCATTTCCATGGCAGCCGATTGCACCCAGGGCAGGTCCAGGCTCTGTGTGGACGAGCTGTGGGGAAGGAAATGGCTGAGTGTGGGAGCAGAGGAGAGCAAGAGCAAGAATGGAGCCTGTCGTGAAGACTGACTGGATGTAATTGCATAAATTCCATCAAGTGCATCCCATGGTTTCAAGCCCCTGGAAGCTGTAAATAATGTGTTTTAATTAATGGGTTGCCGGGAGCTTTAAGGGAAATCAGATTGGACCGAGGGCTGCAGAATTTGCAGCTGTAGTAGCTGGAGCATACGTGTGGTTTGACTAACTGCTGATTGTTCATTTTATTTTAATTAAATGACTTACAGAGCTGAAAGCTCCTGCTGTCCTCACCTGGGTACCATAGAAATCCGTGAGGTACAGAGCTGGAGAATCGGGCAGAATTGGTTGACAGTAACAGCAGAGGAGACTTTGTCTGTGCAGGGCTCTTCAAAGTCCCACAAATCACAGCATTTCCCACATTGTATTTCTTTGTGTGATCTTTCTGGTTTGGGTTTTACATTTTCCACACATCCGATGCGATTGGTGAACAAGGAGCCGCTCGTTCCTGTCCTGTGTTAGCTCAGCTTTAGGGCTGGCAGGTGAGAGGAGTCAGAGGAGCAATTGCTCTTTGTGAATATATAAAGTACTTCGGAGTGCTGTGTTTAGCTGCACTGTATGAGTGAATCATATAGCAGTTGGGAACTCATTTGGCTGCAGAAATGAGCAGAATGAGCAGAAAGAGCCGCAGAAGGTGTGTTTTTAATGTCTTTCCTTGTCAGCATCTCCCAGCACAACCAGGGTTAGAAAGACTCTTTGTATCTCTTTGCCTCAGTTTCCCTCCATGTGCAGTGAGGCGCTGTGCTGCCCCCTGTGGTGGGGGGATGTGGTGGAGAGGAGGTGTCTGAAAGATGGGAGCTCTGCCAGTAGAGGTGGGAGCACACAGGGACCTCAGATGGGTCACTGAAAGGGTAACATTGGTCCCTGGCGTGGTCCGGCGTATTGACAATCTGCCTGCTGCTCCCCCATGACCTCAGTTTGCAGCAACTCAAGAGTAAGGGAAAATGTGCCCACTAAAAATGTTGACATGGTTCCACCATCTGCTTCTACTGTATTAACTTTCCTGACTAATTGCATGTGTGATGCTGTGCCACATGGTAGCTTTGTTCTTTACATCAAAAGACAAAGGCTTTTTGTGCTTCCTGTGGACCTTTGAACCACACTTGCCATTGAAGGCCCTGTCAGTGTGACACAGGAGCTGTTGATGTCTTCTTGCCTTGATGATTAGAGAGCTCGGAATAAGTAAGCTTGGTCATACTTGTTAATAGGTTAAAGGGTACTGTTGCATGCATCATAATTTCCATGTTGTGCCTATTCATTTCCCATCCCCAGGGCACTAGTATTTAATATTGCAATGCACAAAAGCATTTGACAGCACACGATGATGGGTGAAGAGGTTTGTGCTTGAATGGAGGAACTGCATGACCGATGCCCAACTCTTAACCTGACCACTTCCCTTAATGTAATGCAAGAGCCCATCCGCTCGTGCTTCCTGGCACGATCCGAGCAGACATTTGTTTGGCACTGTTCCGCCGTAACAGACTTGGATCAGAGGATGAACCTGCTGTTCAGTCTGAAACGATGCTGGCTTCCGAAATGATTTTCAAAATGCTTTTGTGTGCGATCCTTTACAATTCCCAGAGCTCTGATTCAGTGGTCTCAAAAAGCAAGATTCCTGGCAGATTAGTCACTGGGTGCAGTTCATGTCTTTACAGAGCAGCTGACAGAACCGTGGTACAGGTACATACGCAGGGACATCTGTGGCACTGCTCTGTCTTACGATCCTTCAGAACAAGGGTCTAAATTTTTTTTACCATCTTGGACCTTTCTGATGTGTCGCTACCCAGTTAATTCAGTGCAGGTTCCTGTATCATACATCCTGGTATGACATACCAGTGCTTTTCACTAGTGCATATTACAGCACAGGGCTTCTCTGTGTATATTGTTTCTTCTGTGGCATGCTGATCATCACTTTCCATTTCCCATTTCAAGTGTCTGAAGCAGTTAATTCAGGACAATGAATGCATGGGGAAAAAGGGGAATGCTTTTTTTGATAATCCTAGAAATAAATTTTTCCTCCAGAATGTGCCATAATTTTGCTAAAAACAAAGCAAATGGAAAAAGAAGATAAAGCTGGAAACACTGGATTAAGTCTTTAGAAAAATATCTACTCCTTTCCTTGCTGTTGACTCTTCATTCTTCCAAGATTCTGCAATGGGTATTTTAACTGTAGTATTCTAGTCTCCTAGAAAAGCAAACCATGGCATGTGGGGATGTTTAACTGTAGAGAGCATTTCTTGCGTGTTTCACCCCGCAACTTCTTGATTAAAGGAGGAACAGGAGAAAAAGAGTGAACGTTGATCCAATATTAAGCAAATCAACCATGCATAAGAGTGACATTAAATGTGGTGTTGCTTCTAATAATAAATAAATGCAGCAGAAGCAAGAGAAGTAACAGCTTTGTTTCCCCTGCTGTTGGCTGCCAAGAAGAATGCTCAGGTGTGTTACTACACATGTAATTCCCTAATTGGGAACAGAGACCCGCATGGGTTTGTGCACAGAGCTGTGCTCTTCCAGTCATCCCGGATCTGTTACACTCCCCTTGTCCTCTCTCCCTATTTCCTACCAACAGAAGGCATCCTTTTGCCACTGAGAGGATTGAATCTTCAAGCATGCAATTTAAGTCATTGATTCTGATTGATTCTTTCTTTTGGGTTGTTGGGGATTGTGAGTTTTGCATTGAGCTCTGCTGCATTTCCAAGGCATCGTTAGATTTTGGTAATTTATATTACATGTCAGTGTTAGCTGGGCTGTTAACAACTGGCACATTTTTGGGAATGTATAGTGCTTGTCCATAGGAATGTTGTGTGCATGTGTTTTACCGAGCTTACAAACGCAGAGCTCGTAGGTGTAAATATCAGGTTACTGCTTTTCCACACAGTTGTAGTAACAGCATGCAGCCTGGACCCAAGCCAAGTTCTGCAAAACAGGGCTTAAATGGTATAGATCTCCCTTCTGGCTGTTTTAAGGCTGAACTGCAGAGGAAGTGGCTTTGCCTGCAGTTTTGAGGACTTGTGGTGTGTTATTACACTGCTCTGCTTTCACTGGCAAAGGTGACTGGTGGAACTGCTGCTGCTCCCCAGCAGATGTGGTTTATGCTCTTGCAGCCTGTGTTGGCCAAGTGACCTGGGCTGCGAAAAGCACACGTGGCTGTGCAAGGGCAGACTCTGACAGGGAAGTGGCAACCGTGCAGCCAGGGGTTGAGGATTGCCAGAAACACCGATTTTAACCCCAAAGACACAGTGTGCATCATGCACCTGCAGCAAGGACACGGCAGGGAGTTCATCGTAACTGAGCTGTGCAGAGTTTGGGGCTTCCACATTTACCTCCCGCATTAAAACTTGAGTTAAGGCAAACTTGGCACAAAATTCTGCTGGAGATGACATGTTTTGCTTTGCTGTGCTTTGACCTCATGGTATGTATACTCTGTTCAGACAATGAGAACTTAATGCTGAGTCCAAGCTGCAAAAGGCAACTTCTGCAGCATGGTGTCTCCCCTATAAACTCCAGTGTTGTAACATCTGAATGCAGCAGCATAACCTAAGCAAGAAGTAGTAGCCCTTCAGGATTTGGGGATGTTCTTTACTATCCTCTCCACTAGTCTTGGAGATTCTGTCACCACCACCTATGAAAAAGGAATAATAGTTAAAAATGTCAAATAGAGCAGGAATCTTAACTGTATTGGAAGGCCTTTCTTTCCTGATACTCCTTCTCATTATTGCTTACTGAAAGGATCTGCATTCACTTGTCCTTGGTCTCCTCCTTCCTCTCCTTTTCTGAATAACTGAAGGCAAATTCAGCCTTAAAGTACAGCTGTTCTGTTTCCCAGGTACCTGTCTGATGAGCTAGAAGTGTGTTTGTAAGTGGGAACCAAAACTGCCCCATGAACTAAAATGAACAACTTCTGCTTTTCTGCCTTAATATATCTGCTAGCAGAAATGGCCTTCAGTATGTTTTGTCCTCAGGAAGCCTGGCTTTTGTCACCAGGGGCTTGATTGTTTAACTTCTCTGTGGAGAGGGACAGCCATTAATAATTTGGGGATATCAAGAGTTTTCAAACTCCAGGGACCTCAGCACAGTATCAGGCTGGCACATAACCCTGTCTTAGGCTGAGGGTTATAAAGCCTATATTGAAAACAGACATCAGAGGGTGTCACAAAAACATCTGCGTCCAATTTTGCACAGAGACCGCTGAGGCCAATTATTATTCATGAACTTTGTTGATTTCGTCGGGGTAGGATATGGTCCCTAGTGTTTAATTCCTAGAAATAGAAAGGCCGAATAACACCAAGTGCCTCGTGGGGAATCTGCAAACGTCCTTCATTGTGGAATAACATACACGTAGGTGCCACCCAAGAGCTTGTCTCTTGCCACAATGTCTTGCTGCTTGTTAAAAGAAAGCAGAACAAACTCCAAAGCAGACAGACAAAGCTGACAATTCTGTCAGCAAAAGCCAGGGTGGATGAGCTTTAGTCAAAGAAATATATGGAAACAAATGGGTAACTCGGAGCATACCAAATCCTTTGAAGAGGTCATGACTGCAGCAATATGGAGTTCTGGAAACACGTTTGACTTCCATGGCAGAACAATGGTTGCTCTTTTCTGTAATCAGCAAATTTTTTCTTGGGCTTATGATACCCCAGTAGCAGATGGGACTGAAAGATGTGGGTCAGCTCCTTGGCTATGCCACAGGTTTGCTGTATGACTTTTGACATGTCATTCAGTGTCTGTGTCCACGTCCCTGTAACAGAGGACATGCATGACGTGCTCATTTCAAGTCCTCAGATCTCTTAAGGGGAGCAAGCTTTCAGACAGCACTTCCATAGAGTACTTTTGTACTCACCTAATCTTTGCTGTAATAAAAATCACATTTCCTGAAGCCTGGCCCTGTCTGTGCCCTTGCCAGCCTCCTCGTCACTGTTGCTGCTGTATGAGAGTGAGAGTCAGTGGGATTTTGTTGGTGGCCGTGTTTTGACACTGCATGGCAGGTACTTGTCACACCTGCCAACTTGCCACATTGCAGGGAGGTTGATTGGTAGCATCCAGAGGTGACTGCAGGCTGAACAGGGTTGTCAGCCTATTCTTGAGCAGAGCTGGGGGTTTATTTAAGATGCTGGTAGGAAAATCTGTCTCTTCCTCTCCTTGCCTCTGCAGTTTTCCAATTTACAAGCAGAATGGGGGGAAGTTGGTTGGCTTTCTTGTGGGTTTGTTTGGTTTTCTTAAACTTCAGAGACTTGAACACTGAGGCGGTGTGGTTCCTGGAGAATAGCAATGAGAAAATTGTCACAAAACCTGGTTTTGTACAGCTTAAAAGATCACTGATGTTTTACAAGTGGATTAAAAAAACCCAAAAAAACAAAAAAAAAACCAAACACTTGAGAAAGCTGAAGGAAAATTGGAGGGAGCAGAGGAGACTGAGAGGAGACCTTATTGCCCTCTACAACTACCTAAAAGGAGGTTGTAGTGAGGCTGGTGTTGGTCTCTTCTCCCCAATTGCTGATGACAGAACGAGAGGAAATGGCCTCAAGTTCCATCAGGGGAAGTTTAGGTTGGAGATTAGGAAGAAGTTCTTTACTGAGAGGGTGGTTGAGCACTGGAATTGGCTGCCCAGGGAGGTGGTGGAGTCACCGTCCCTGGGGGTGTTCAACAAACGGGTTGATGAGGCACTTGAGGCCATGGTCTGATGGTCTAATGGTTAGGAATATGATGGGATAAAGGTTGGACTTGATGACCCTGGAAGTCCCTTCCAACCATAATGATTCTATGATTATATGATTGGATGGAGCCTTGCCTGAAGAAGTGTGGAGCACCTTCCTCAGAAACAAGGCAGCACTTGAGCTCTCTGCTTGGGCTGTTCCCTGCTGCAAAGGTCCCCAAGACAAAGCTCCAGAGCCCTGCCAAAGCCTTCAAACTCCAACAGAGAACTTGTCTGAAATACCTAAGTAGTATGTTCTACAGACCTCTAACACCCTTGAAGGAACACACCAGTCTCGGTGGTCATTTTGTCCTTGGATTCTATACTGGGATTCCTGCTTTTCCTACTGGTGAAGCGTGGTTTGTAGGGACAAATGCTGCATCCATTAGACCAAGTTGTATATTTGGAAAAAAACAGAGCAACTTCTGAGTGTACAGCCCATTCCTGAAATTTGAAATGGCAGCAGCAACCTGAGGACAGGTTGGGCAAAAATTCTGTTCAGTTTTGCCTCGATTACTTGAGTAGATTTAGCAATGAAGGCATTTGTTTGTTAGCTGAAGTCACTTTAATTTTGTACGTGAGAACAAAATGCTCTTTCAGCGTTCTGTTTTCCATGGTTTTCCATAGCTGGCAATTAGATGCTGCCATTTTCCTGACATTAAACTCAGCATTAAACATGAAAATATATTTAAATAATTCTAAATACACATATTACCATTTAAAATGCATGAAGGTGGATACTTTTAGTAGGAATGAAAATCACAGGTGACATCTCTTTTTCTCCTTTGAATTTAATTGATTGGATTTGGTTGATCAGAGGGGCTAGTTTAGACTCAGCAGCTGCATGTCTATGTCTTGGTTACTGTAGCTGCAGCTTTGAGCAGTGCTGAGCCTTCTGACTGGGCTTCTGTCAATTGGGCATCGTTTTTGGGGCCAGTTCAGGGAGTTTTGGGGAGAGGTTTCCTTAAAATGTGTTTTGTGTGGAGTATCAAAGGGAGCAGCTTTGTCTGTGTCTGAGCACCGCCTGTTTGAGGTGATGTGATTAATCTTGCTTTATCAATGTAATTGCCTGCTGAGATGGCAGCAACAAAAAAAAAGTGGCCAGTTTCAGCAACTTCAAGGTGTCCTTAGTTGTCTGAAAGTGAAAAGGACTTGGCAGTCTGCATCCACTAGGATTTCCTGACATTTCCACTCTTGGATCTGGCCTGTTGCCGTTGTGTAGCTGCAAACCAACACATTCCTGGGACTGCCCGTGCTGAGGATTTGGCAGTGAGTGGCCACCTGCAGCCAACCCCTCACCCTGGCAGAGGTGCTGCCAGCGGCGTTCGACTCTCAACATGCGGTGTTTGGGTGCACAAAGCAGGGCCATGGCCAGGATTATGGGGCACTGTTTGCCCACCGGCTGTGACCAGGAAACCACAGCAGGGTGGACTGTCCTACACTTGGTCCTTTGCAGCATCGATCCTGCATTCGTCGACAGCAGGAATTGAGTCCTTGGGCTGTGGTGTTGTCAGATGTAGGTTAGGATTTTCAAATCTCCTTAAGAGGACTAAGACACCCTTTGAGGATATAACCTGGCCAAAGTACTTGGGATCAACACCACAGCCTTTTTTGAAGGGCAGGGATGCTAACAAAGTACGTGATTAGGGCTCAGTCTCCTGCTCTGAGAGTTTTCTAGGTTTGGGAATATAGATCAAGCTTGCGGTGAACATCACCTTGAATTAAAAAAAAAATAATAATAAAGAATTACTTTTCTGTATTGCTGGGAATTTTTGTTTGAGAGTGGCATTTGCAATGTCGTGGTGGCTGTGTTTGCAGCCAGGAGCTCACTGAGGTTATAAACTGCAGATGACTGTTCAGTCAGGTTTTGTACAGCCCAGGGTCTCTCTCAAGCGCTGGGTAATAAGCCCAGCCCCTACCTTCCTCTTGGTAAGCAGAAAACCTCATTGGCCCAAGCCAGTGACTCAGCTGGGTGTGTGCTCACTGTGAGACTGGATTCATTGAGGTCCTTAAGAAGTGCGGAGTGAACCATAATAACGATGTATTTTGTGGTGGGAAGAGCTAACTTGTGTCCCCTGTCACCCTTCGAGCTGCAGTTGGCTCCTCTCAGGGCTGAGTGATGGTGATGGTCTGTGTTTAAGCTCCTGAACTGGTATGATGCTGCTTTTCTTCTTCTCCTGCGGAGTCTTGTTAGCGGCTTTGATAAGCCACTGATCAAAGTTGCCATTGAAGTTTCCCAGCATGAAATGAAACCCTGGTTTATGAATTTCAATTTCTCTTTCTGGCCTGCTATCATCTTCCCATTGTTGCGTCCTACAGGGTTGTGCTGTTTTACTGCTACAGAAGAATCACAGCAAAACTTTTTCATTGTATGGCATTTTACTTCATTTTATTTTTACAGTGACTTGGGTGGAATTGGTCTCAGTAAGAAGGCTGAATACTGGCTGTGAGTGAGAACAGCTACACAATTTGATGGAAGCTCTGGTGTTGATACAGAAGTTAAAATAGGAGCAGGATCTGGGTGAGGGAATGAGGATAACAGAACAAATGAAACCAGCTTTCATTGGGTTTGGTGTCTGATTTTTGGTCACTTGTTTTTTAATCCCTAATTGCCTTCTTCCTTCTGCAATAAACCTGCCTTGGGTATGAGGTGCAGAAGCTGCGTACCCCCAGCAGGCTGGCAACACATGCCACAGACCGGCCCAGTGGCCACTTTTTGCCCTTGTCTCCCTCTGCAGAGCTGTAATTTTGACTGCTCTCTATTCAGCTACCAATTTTATGAAATTTTTTAGCAGTAGGGGTATTTTTCACATCTTTCTCCTCTATCAGAATTGATGGACATTGGCCAACAGTTACTGAGGGGTCTTCATGGGTTGGCACTCAAGGATGCTCTCATCAGCCTGGTTTTCTGTCTGGTTACACAACCCAGAGTTCAAACAAAACCTTTAGTCTAAAAATCCTGTGTTTAAATTCTGTTATTACTACATAGAGGTTCATTATCTTAAGGAAAAAAAATATATCTTTGTTTTAACTGTCCTTTACTGGCAAGTTGTAATCAGAAAATGTGCTTCTGTATGTGCTTTTACATCACTGCTGCTGTTGAACAACTACAGCTCTGCTCACAGAACTGTGGATGATAACAGAGGAAATATGTTCACTGTTTTTCAGCTGAGTTGGTTTGGGAAAATTAGGAGGAATGGGAAATGAAACTATTGTAGATTGGGATATTGCTTAGTATTACAGATGTGCAAAATAGGAATAAACAAGAGGCATGAGTTGGAAATTCAATCACAGAGGACCTGGTATCTTATAAAGAGTAACTGTGAAGAAATTCCTGCCTCATAAAGCCTCTAGAACTGAAGCAAATGTTAAGTGAGGTTAAATGAAGTGACTGACAGCTTGTGAGGGCAAAGGGAGGATGTTGGGTTTTATTAGAAAGAGGAAGAAATACTAAATCCTGGGCCTTTGCATTGGATTCAGATACCTATTTGGCTTTAGGGTCAGGGAGCTGACCTTTCAGAAAAGGGTATTTTTGGAAGTTAGAAGTCATATTTAGATCATCCAGTCCGTGCTCCTAACAGGCTAATTATATATATCCCCAGTGATTGCTTTTTATGAATTCCCTGTATGTTCATATTCTAAACCAGTCTCTGGTTTAGTTCTCTGGTAGAGTTCTCTGTTTTCAATTTGCTGCAGGGGTGAATCCTTACTTGCAGTCCAGGATAAGAGATGCAAGTAATGGAATGGAAAAGAACATTTTGCAAAATGAGGGACCATGTTGATTTGGTGCAGTTTAGTTTAAAATTCAGTGTGTCAGAGTATTTTTCTGTCGTGGCTGTATAAAGCTGAAAACTTCTTTTCCCCCCTTGCCATTCTTCAGCAGGAATTGCTTCCTTTGACCAGGCCTTCCTTTGGAAAGCTGCCCAAGCCACGGCTTATCCCTCGTGGGTGCTGAGCCCTGTGGTTGCACAGGCTCTGACTTCCACCCTGGAGTTTCTGACATATCTGTCTGGCTGCAGAAATGAGAAAGGAGAAGCGAGAACCAAGGGCAAATGAAGTGAGAGTCAAAAGAAAGGCAACCTCTTTGGTGTCCCCTCTGCATCTGAGCAGAGGAGATGATGAAAGGCTCTGTGTACGCTCCAGGAGCCTTCTCTTTTCTAGTTCCAGGTATCAGTTTGCCCCCTGAGGAGCAGAGGCACAGGGATGCTGTGACTACTTACTCTTGTTTGTTTATGTTTATTCTGAAGAGATGTGTGAGCAGACCTGCCCAAGCTGCTTACGGCAAAGGAGATGGATCTCGGGGGAACAATTAATTGTGCTTGGCTATTTCTGAGCCAGGCTGTAAAATGAACCTGTGTCCTCCCCATTGTCTAAAAGGGATGTATTTATTTATGTTACATTTTAATGCACCGCTGACAATTTGTGGTGTGAGCCTCAATGAATTTTTAATAGAGAATTGGTAGAAGAAAGGTGCATAATGTGGGAGATTAATAGAAAAGGTTATCGGACTTGAAAAATAAAAAGGAAGGAAAAGAGAGCTGATATTTTAATTAACTGCTCCCTGCCTGTGCTGTGATCCCAGAGACATGACGATTGAGTGCCAGAGGGTGAATCTGGTTGGAAATTAAGTGATTCCAGTCTTGCATTGGAGGTGAGAAATGAGACAGTGCTTCAGTACTTTCTCAATTTGAATAATTTGGATTGCTGTTTGTAACGCAAAGTGGAGTTTATTGGAATTGAGACAGTCTGCAGAGCTGTGACCAAATATAGTATGTGAAATATAAATCATTAAAAGCAGAAACACTAAAAAAATAGTAGAAGTAAATACAATATCATAGAAAGGTTTGAGCTCCCCTTCCCTTAATCCTTCTCCTTTAAGAGATTAGACAGCTTAGATTCAAACAAAGGACGAAATGCATTTGTATCCTGCTGATTTATCTGGCACAGGACTGTTGGACATTTGGGTGGGCATGCGGGCAAGGGAGGACATCTTTGGGTTAGGCCACTGCTGATGGGCAATTGTGCCCAACTTCATTTTGTGAAGAGGAGCTACTCTCGGGGAGCACATTAACATCTTCCAAATGATGCCCCGGGACTGTCAGTAATGCTTTTCTCCCCCTTTTGTGGATCCTGTCAATCTATTAATTGTGCTGCCGAAGAGCAGCATCAGGGGAACAAAGCAATCAGTGCCACCATCTGCTGTGAGCAGGTTGGCCATGTTGAAGGGAATGCCTGTTACACTCCTTTCTGTGGCTGACCCTCTCGTGGGGTCTGCGTGTCCCGGAAATAGCAGTGAGCAGGGTGCCAGGGGGTGTCAGACTGGGATAAGGACAGGTTTATTTTGAAATGGAAAAATAGTTGTGTTGCTGTTTGGATCTCTCGGGAATGAATCAAAGGACAGCTTTCCTATGGAAAGCAAACCATTAGGGCATTTAGACAGCTAGTATAAAATGAAAGACATGTTTAAAATTAAGTTTCTTACGTCCCCAGTGTTATTCTAGTCTCTGCTTTCTGTTGAAGGTGTGGTTATTTCATTTGGAGATGTCAGAACCTTCCCCTAACAGGAGATACCAACATTTTACCCAGTCAGCTTCACAGTGGGCAGGGGATTGCTCCAACTTTGTTTATGCATGTGTATCCCATCTGTGTCTGGTCAGAGTTTCTAACCATTAAATAAATCAGATTAATTAAATAAAACTTATATTAAATAATTCAGAAGTGATGCTCAATTTGCCAGTTTCACAAGTTTTGGTTTTCTAACTGGAGATGTTCAGGAGAAAGTCTGTTCCCTCTAATAATGGATGTGCAACATCTTTCAAAGATCAGACTGGGTTCTTAGTATGACTGTCTCTTGTAAAGCTCTTGTTCTATAGGGGTTGGGGTTTTTTCCTGTATTAGTTCATAATACCTGGTTCTGAATGACTGAAAAATCTTTTTTTTCCCCTCTCTTCAGAATCTGGCTCATTTAGCAAGAGAAGGGGAGTAAATGTATGTTCTCATGATGAAGTGCGTCCTGAGGGATTGTACAGCTGCTTAGTGATGCGTTACAGTGTTTTCCTGCTGGGTGCCTGTGCAGGGAAGCTGCACGGTTTGTGTGTTAGAAAATGAGCACTTGATTTCTGCCACATAGACCTCTCCAGCACCTCACACAGCAATGCTCCTTGTTTCTTGCACGGGCACATGACCTGTATTTAACATGGTTCCTTTCCTGGCAGTAGCTCATGTAAGAAAAAAAAAGGAAGGGAAAAAGGAAAAGGAAAAGAAAGGAAAAGAAAAGAAATCACTCTGGAACCTTATTTTTTGTGTTTAATGCTTGAAAATGTTTGTTGAAAGAAATACTGATGTAGCAATGATGTTTGCACAATTTACATCAGGGAATAGCTATTAAGCTCAGACCTCCTCATGAGGGCAGCTGAGCAGTGGAACAGATAGCCCAGGGAGGTTGTGCTGTCCCCATCAGGTTTTATCAGGCCAGATAAAAGCCAGAGTAACCTGCTCTGCCCTCAGAGCTGACCCTGTCTTGAGCAGGAAGTTGGACTTGATGACCTCCCGAGGTCCTTTACTACCTGAATTTTCCTGTGATCCTATTAGGTTGTGAGCAGCTTTGCAGAGGGAAGAAACAAATCTTCCCCCTGCACCACTTCCTATGTAAATTGATCCCTAGAAAAGGTGGAGAGCAGTTAGCCAGGTCCTGCACTCCCAGGGTGGGGACACTGAGCCTGAGCCATTGCTCGTGACTCACGGCACGGCTGTCCAGTCCCATTCCTAGGACAAAAAACACTAAAGTCACTGTGGCAAAAGCAGTGAGTGACTGGTGATCACATTGGTGCTGAGGCCAAGGACTGAAGGGGTCAGACACCTGTAGATTCCTTTCTGCTGCAGTGAGAGGATGCTGGTTTGTATTCTGGGGCACTGACTGCGCACAGGAACAAACCAATTAACTGCCTTGCATCTTTTTCAAACCCTAGATTGATGCAAGCAAAGCAAATTGTGTGGAGTGGTTGACATTTTAATGAAATGGTTTTTAGTGTTTGGAGGAGTGCTTTATAATCATCTACTATGGTGAAAGCTGTACTAAAAAGCCATTAATAGATTGTGTAGATAAAAACATTATTACTTAGATTATAGTACTGCAAAGGTGAGACTTATTTGCCTTACCTCTCTGTAAATCATGCAGTACACTTTCAGTTCCTTGTAAGCAGCAGCTTTTTGTAGTAAAAGCCTTAGAAAATTATTTTGAAAAAGAACACCCCTGGCTTTTGAATGTCTGGAAAAAGACAAAAGAGTGAATCTGTGTTAAATAATGGAGGGATAAGAGTTCTAGCCAGAAGAAACACCCATCTTTGATACCTGTTTGACTCTGTCATGAAGAAGCAGTGTTGAATGTGAAATGAATCCTCTCAGTACAGGGCATTCGGTATCATTCTTAGTGGGATTGGATGCAACTGAGGTTTTCTGCACTGTATATATTCATGCCAAGTAATCTTTTTTTTTTTTTTTCTTGCAGCAAAGAAAACTTGTGCTGAGTCAGATTTCACATGTGACAATGGCCACTGCATCCCAGCCAGGTGGAAATGTGATGGTGAAGAAGAATGTCCTGATGGGTCAGATGAATCGGAAGCAACGTGCAGTGAGTAGCACAGAAAAGTGATGTTTCTCAGACATGGTGTCTTCTCTGTGAAAGCATAGAGAAGTTGGATGTGTTGTTCCAAACACTCACAGGATCATGCGTCAACTTTTGCTTCTGTTAGAACAGAAATCAAAGATACAAAAGATTCAGGTCATTCAAATCACATGATTTCAAGCTTTCAAATGTACCAGTTTTCCAGACGGTGATACAGACAGCAGTGTCTGGTGTCTATTTCTGTCTATAATGGAACTGAAAACATGTCTAGCCCTATTACAGTTTATCTGGTTGTAGGGCTCATGATCTACAGCAGTGCATGAAGACTTGCACTCACCTGGGATCAGCCCTTTGGAAGTTCAGATTTGCAGGGTTTTGCATGCTAGCATGTTGCGATTTGTCATCATTGCAGACAGTGCTTCTGTCATTACAGAGGAACTTTGCAGTGTTAGAGCATTGCTCAATTATTTTAATCTTTTTAATTTTTTTGCCTTCAAGAGCAAATGAAGAAAAAGGTAGGTGAGAGATGAGCAATGTAAAATAACTAAAGCTGAGAGTAACTATGATACATGTTAACTGAGGATAACACCTTTTAAAAACCCACTGATTCAGTCAGTAAAAGTACATGCTTGATTTTCATATATTGCATTTTATCTTGTTCTTTTGACTCGCTGAGGATGTCCGTTGTCCCAGACCTGTGAAGGGTTGTCTAATGTGGAGTTGGAGGGATCCCAGAGATACTTTAATGAAAACACTAACTAATATGTAGAATTCTATTTGTGTGCTTACTTATGTCTGCAGACTTGTTCTTGGAGAGACCAAGAAACTAGTACAAGCCATTCTATTGGATTTCCAGTCATGAACTTCACAAATATATTCCCATGAGTCTGAAGCAGTGTTGGCAGAAGTATTTTATTGTATTTCATCACAATGGGGCACATAGAGGACTTCAAAATTAACCATACTTTATTTTCAAACCTAATACCAGTCCCACTTTCTCTCTAATTAAGGAAGATGAATGCACTTCTCTTGCATAAAATGAATGGAATCATTTTTGCAGCCATATACAGGCTACGGAAAAAAATACTTCAGTAACTACATTAACATATTTATGTACTGCGTGTGTTCGTCTTTCACCCTGCATCCTCCTTAGCTGAAAGCTATCTTATTAATGCCACTTCTACTACCTGATTGTCTGGACAGAGGCTGAATAACTAAGCAGCTCCATTCCTGACAATCCCTGTCTGTAAATCTCTTGTCAGAGGCCATGGCATGGATTGTGTATAGGCCACGCAGCCCTGATGATTTCTCTTCATCATCTTCCATTCCTTTTCTAGCTATTTCACCTTCCATTTTCATCCTCTGGGGAAATCAGACTTAAAACTTAAGTAAAGCAAAAGAGGCTTGACCCAAGCCACTGATTGTTACAGCCACCCTGAGAGGAAAGTAATTTGTTTTGTGTGATATTGCTACTTGAAGCCATCTAAGAGACTGAAGTCTGGATTTCTGTGGTGGTGGTTCTGTTCAGAAAAATAGATGGCCTTTGAAATGTCTACCTGCTGCTAACAGGAGTGGGCCGGTGTCACCTTGACACGGGGAGAAGTTTGTTCCCATTCTCTAGTATATGCCTAATGGATGAATTGGGAATTCCATGTGGATCTAGCAGTACCTGTATGGACCAATTCTTAATTTGCTTCTTAAATACAAGGGCTTTGAAACCAGGTCAGAGACTGTGGCATAGAACTGTGCCATGTTTTATTTGCTTACAGCTGTCTCAGGCAGATTTACTATGTTTTGCCTCAGCATAAGATATTTAGGTTTTGTTACGAATTTTAGCCAAAGTAGATCAATTTTTTGTGTGATGGATGCATGAACTTGTGTCTTGACATTCACAGAATACTCAGTGCAAGCCTATGTCTGACTTGTTCACAAGAGAAGCCAATGTTTCTGTCTGTACCAGTTAAAAGATTGCCTCTGAATCTTAATGTCTGCAGCTAGAATTTCAGAACTTCACTTGTTTTATAGGATTATCCAGATCTGAAGTTCACACTTAATCAGATGAAGCTCAAGTAGTTTTAATCTTATGACTGTTGATAGCTATAGGATTTAATTTGCACAGTAAGGACATTCTTCCCAGATGTTTTGTATCCTTGTCAAAGTATGTGTCATCTCAAAGGCTGATCTGATCTGCTGTGAGGGAACAGAATTAACCTGCTATTGCATAAGCACAGTGCCAGTTGTGGGATTAATTCACACATGTTTGCAGGTTGTCCTGCCACCACTGGTCAAGATAGCCGTGAATTATAAACCTGGTGGACTATTAAACAAGAAACTGGAGTGTTAGGCTTAGTTTTTAATTTGTACCCTTAACATAAGTGTTACTTAAGAGCAAAGAAGAGCTGTAATGAAGGACAGAAGACTTAGTGAGAAGCAAAATGAATACTTGGACATTCCTGTATGACCCCTCCCTCCTGTCCCATTTTATTTCTCCCTGATGAAAACAAGGGTGAACTTTCTCCCTGTGGCTGAGGAATGACTGCAGGCCCCTGGGACTGTCTCATTTTCCTGTTTAGAAATGCAGCACATTTGGAGGAGTCTGTGCTGCGGTGTTCCCCTAGGGAAGGGGCAGGTTGGGAAATGGAGGCTTCTCACTTCTGGCAAGATCAAACTGCTTTATAAAATAAATTGCTTTCGGACAGGCCACATAATTGCCAGCACTTCTGCCAAGATTCAGGGTTATTCCTTCATTAATGCAACATTGGGACATTGTCCATAGTCCATTCAAGCTAAGGAGGTTAAGCACATTGATAATGCTGACTGTTGCATTTTAGGAGTATTTGCAGCTTAGAATGTGATTAAACCAGGGCAGTTCCTCTCAGCATCTAGCCACCTGCTAAATGGCTTTTTATTTTCTGAATGCTTTTGTGGTGCTTTTTTAATACAGTTTGTGCTCTCTGATTAGTAGTTAGAGTTGTTGTATCCCCATTTCTAATGCTTAGTTAAAGACAACAGTTTGTGGTTGGTTTTTTAGGTAACCCCCCTCCAAAACCAAAACAATACTTTGCTTTTCCTGTTTCACAGAGAACAGAAGTTGCTCAGCTCTGTACCTAACAATGTCCTATCTAGGGATGTTACCCATCCCCAGATCTTCAGGAAAGCTTGACTTGTCTCATGTCAGATAAGTAAGATGGCATCACATCTGGCCTGATTTCTGTTGGACCTGTGATGTCTGGGGCCTTTTCTGTTATCCACATAATAATTTTTTTTAAAACTGCATTTTCTTCAAGCTGCTGAATGTGGCTGGGAGCAGTACATGTAAAGATATCTCTTGAGTCCAGTTGAATGCTCAGCTGATAAGATCTTATAGGATCTGTAGGACTGTTTCTTATGGGGCTTGGTGCTAGTTGAAGGTTGATTAATTTCTAGCTGATTTTGAAGAAGGTGGTTGTCCAGACTTTTGGTTTGAAATGGGTCATTATGAATAAAAAAATGCTTATTTTACCCATTTTCTTTGAGCCAGATCCTTAACCTAAACATGCTCTTACATCCATAGGTTTGTTCAAGTGAATTATTCATGGAACACGTGAGTGTCGCTACTAAACCTCAGTGTTCTGCCATCTGTCAGGTTTTTCAGCGCTATTATCTGGCTGCTGAATTTATTCTCTCTCATTTAATTTATATTAAGGTTTCAAAGAAATGTGTCCCCCTTTTCTGTAAGCTGATCTATTCAGGGGCATCCTGTGGGCTAGATCTGTGCTCTCTGAAGTCATTGTTAGAATGTCAGTTTGGGGGGGAAGATGCATCTTGTTTAATTTTTGTTTCTGTGTGGAAGCAGAATAAACCCCAAAATCAAGAGAAGCAAAACCATGAGGACTTAAATTAGTGCTATCTGCAAGGGGCAGGAGGGGCTGAATTCGCAATTTAAGAAGTTGTGTTGATTGAGTCTGGGGGAGGGAGGAGAGGGGGAAGGAATTTAATATTGAAGAGAAAAAAGTTATCTTGAGAAACATACATAATAAATGAAAATAAATGGGATGGTGGGTGAGAGGAACAAAGAAACACCATTTAGTTGTGCTGCAGCAGTGCTCTTGGTGGGGAAGGGAAAGACTTAGTACTTGGACATGCCAACAACCAGCCTCTTCCTTGACAAAGCCTTTTTAGATTCAGCGATTGCCTGAGCCTCTGTTCAGGAAAGGTTCCCTGCTTTTATGTCAAGCAAACGAACCACTTTGGCCTTGCAGTACACATGCCGGGGCAGAAGTAAGCTTGTCCTCCTGTTTGACATGAGCCACTGCTGCTGCTCCCTGCTGCTGTGAGGGAGAGCCTGGAGTGGGTACGAAACCACTGTCATTGGAAGGTGCTCTGAAATGATAATGGATTTCATCTTCCTCGTGCCAGCTTGTTAGTATGCAAGGAGCTCCCCACAATCATTAAAAAGGATAGCAGAATATCTGCAAGTAGTGGGAGTAGAGCTAGTGCCTTTGTCAGCCTGATGCCTGCGACTCCCGTGTACCTCACCAGCAGCTGCTTCAAGCTACTGAATATTTTTGACCTCAGAGTAGTCTCGAATGCTGAGGTTCTTGTAATTGTTTCCTGCAAGGTTACACAGCAGCATGCCTCTGCCAGTGGCAAGGAGATCTTTGGCAGCCTGCACGTGCTGTCCCCTTGGAGAGCCCTCCATGGCCAGAGCCGTGGACTTACTTTTCATTGCTTTCACTAAAATCAACCCATTGTGGCTCAGTGATCACCCTAGAGCTGTGGTGCAGCCACTGCTGAGATGCTTATGCATATGAAAGATTCCTCACTATTTTCCTATCCAGTTTCTTGAAGCTGAGGGGGGGGGGGGAAGTCATTTTTCTTACTGAGCTAACACAGACCTCCAGCAAAATGAATGTTATCCACCTAATGGTGTTCCAGCACAGGCACTGAATCATTCTCCTTTTTTACAAGAAAGAAATTTTAAATTTCCCTCTGAAGTATTTTGATTGTTTAACCAGTGACTTAAACAAAAAAATCTCTAGAGAAAAATAAAAACAAATGCTAGCAAACAGTAACAGCACTGATGGGAACACAAATTAAAGGGATAGAGCCAGTGAAGATCTAAGCTGGCAAACTCTTGCCTTAGGACATTGTATGTATAATGAGATCGAGAAATGCAGGCAGCATAAACTCGCCACTTATTTCTGTGTCAGATATGTGACATTCTCCTAGTTAAGAGTAGAAATTATTATACAGAAAGGTATAGGAGGGTGTTATGAGGAAGAAAATGGGAAGGGGAGACCTGAATTAATATTACATATAATAGGGAATGATTTAATAGGGCAGGTTTAATAAGCAGCAGTCCTGGAAATAGATTTTTAAATGGAAATTGAATATAAAATCAAACCCTGGATGTTGGTTTGAAATACAATACTAGTTCATGCAGTCCTTTTTATTTTGAAGTACATGTCACGAGTTGTTTGGGGAGATGTATCCAAACTTGACAGTTCGATTTTTAATGGGTATTTTCCATGGTCTTAGGCACTTTGTGTGCTGCTGCTGTGTATGCTCATCTCTCACAGTGCTGTGATCAGTTCTGTCCTCATTTCCTATTAAGTTGTCCAAATGCAAAATTCTGTAATTGGTGGTGGTGCTGATGGTACAGCTCACACACAAATGCACAATCCTCTTCTGGTTCTCTGTTCACCCCAAAGCTTATTACATTTCTATTATTTTTCTGTACATTTCTATGATTCTTCTGCATGCACATCTCTTTCATGACTGAGTGAGTTTGGTGACATTACTGTCCTTTTGTGAAAAGTAACTTAATAAATCCTTCCTTGCCCTTGGAGAATTTATTCTGGAGAAGGGTGGACTGTCTCATTCAGGGCATCACGTACACTGAGCCATTGAATTTCAAGTAGCAAAAGAAAAAACTAGGCTCAGTCAGCCAGGCACAGCCAGATACCAGGTTTTAGGACCTGGGGCAGTAACACAGAGGACTTTTTTTCTTCCTTGACCCCCCAGCCCCCAACATAAGGAGCAGATCTGTTTGCATATATGTGGTAAGATGATGGAGGATTGTAAATGTGTAGGAACATGTAAATTAGGGACCATTCTGCTGGATTAATTTGTTAAAAGTCATTCAAGGAATTGAATAAGGTAATGTTAATGTCAAGTGTACAGGTGTGCATTTTGACAACACTCCCACTACACTAACTGGCTATTGCCAGCATAAAACACAGCAGATTCGATAGTGTTGTCACTGTCCCCCTGCAATTGTTCCCACTGCTGTCTCCAGTGGGCTGTTGGGAGCGCTGCTGGATTACAGCAGCTGAAGACCACGTCCCAGGTTTCCACCAGATCTGTAAAACAAATACAGGACAAGGTACAAGATGTGGGGACACTTCTAGAGTTACAGGATCCTCCCGGTGACAAGGCACAAAAGACAGAGTCTCATTTTCCAGATGCCCAGACTGGTTTGTAGGGGTAATGATGAAAGCTTTGATTTGTCAAGATGATCAAATTTATTAAGACAGAATAAAATAAAAACACTGTGTGATTGTCTCTCCATGAAGTGATGGAATAATTTAAGATAGAAGGGACCTCTGGGGGTCATCTAGTCCAATCACCTGCTCCAAGTGAGCCCATGTCCTCATGCTTGACTACCCTTATTAATGAAAAAAAATCTTTATAGATCCCCAGAATTTCCTTTGTTGCAGGACGTGTCTGTCACCTCCCATCCTGTCAGTGTGCACCTCCGAGAAGAGTCTGGCTCCATCTTCTCTAGTCCCTCCCATTTTGTAGTTCAAGGAAGCAATAAAATCTTCCTCTAGCCCTCTCTTGTGTTGACTGAACAAATGCTGTTCTGCAACCTCTCCTTGTATGTGGTCTCTCATTTCTGATTATTTTGACAGATAACTGGAAATGATACAATTCTGCAAACACAGTGCAGTTTTTGCATTGTTCACTCACCTCTGTCAAAGCTTTACCACATGCAGAATATAACCTCAAGATTAATTCATTTTTATGTCCTTAGTATGCTGCTTATCTCGTGGGTCTACTTAGCAGAGGGTTTCAGACTCTTGAAAACTCCTTTCCATTGGAGGGTTTAACAGCACACTAGAGGTGGACAAGACTTTTTGAGCCCTGTTAGCAGCCTAGTAGTTTCCCTATGGATTGTGGTTTATAGTCCAGAGCATTATCCTAAGTGTATATTGCTCTTCCAATTCTCACAGATGTACCTTTACTCCTAATTTAATCATCCTGTCTCAGCCAATGGATATTTGCTTCCCAGGTGCCTCTGGTTCCTTAACAACTGTAACTGCTTTGAATACCTTCAGGTGTGTCCTTATTGAGCAATCCCAAGTTGACCTTAGTATCCCGAAGGACACACAAACATAGAGACTAACACCAGAAGTCTTTGACAAGGTAAGGAACCAAATCCAGTTTTCCTGCATCCTGTTCCTTTTCTTGAAGCATGAAATTATCCTTTTTACATCAAAGGAAATTCAGCAAACTCAAAGCCTGGCTGTTTATCCCTGATAGTGGGATAACTTCATCTGTGGCTTCTGGGCAGTGAATTACATCTCCTTTTTGATGATTTCATGGCTTTGGTGGTCTCAGCATTTTACTTACCTAGAGATGTAAATTAATTTAGGGTGTGTAATGATCGTGCTTCAATTCTACCAGTGCTAAAGAGTTTTAGGTAATACATGGTTAGAACAAAATGTGTTTTTCCTTTAAGGGAAGGTTTTTTAGAGCTTGTGTCTCAGAAGTGACCTTTTCAGAGGGACGAGTCCTATGGAAAACAATGGAAAATACCTATCGGGTCTTTTCTGATGTTGTTATTGTTCTTTTCTTAAGCAATGTTACCTCTGGAGTGTCACTTTTTCATGTAGTACTGCAAGCTTTGACATTTGCAGAGTTCCTGTACCTCAGATTGACTTTGAGCTCTTGCTGGTTGCCTGCTACAAAGATTTAAATGCTGGTATTTAAATATTTTTCCTGTTGGCCTAATGTGTTTGTGCAGATCATAAACAGAAATAGTCATATAAGAGTTTGCTGCCTTTTATGACTATAATTAATCTTACAGTTATTTCAATAGGAGAGAATAGCAAGAAAATGAAAGTTGAGCATGTGAAGGTCTTGTATGTGTAATTATTTAACAGGTCACAAATACTGAACTAGTAAATACTGAAGAGGTTTTCAGAAATACTCAAGTGGCTTTTCATTGCCTAGTGCTTTCAATTTTTTTCCATTCTCTTGCTGCTTGCTTTCTGAAATTCAGATTACCTGATTTTTTATATTTTTGCTTGTTTATTGGGGGGGGAAGAGGGGGAAAATCACAGCTGGTTTACTTATTATGGGTGATGTGAAAAGGAAATAATTTCTGGGAATCAAAGGCAAAACATGCTTTGAAAATGGAGTTGTTTTGCCAACTGAATGAAGAAGCAGTAGTGCGGTGCAAGAGCACAGAAAACAAACCTTTGCTCCTTTCTTAAATGGGTGAATTATGGTGTGAGGCAAATACCAGTTGGTGTGAGTGAATATCAGTTGACATTATTTTAACATTTTACACATTTAAATAGTTTGTATGTTTTAGTATCATAATGAATTGTATGTTGGAGCCTTGATTCCTAGTTCCACCAGCTTTTCCTTGATGATAGCTTTCCTCTCCTTCTCCATTTCTGCAGTTGTAGGATCGTGTTTTCGTTCAGGACAAACTCCCACTGAAATCATTTGCAGTTTTAATAAGGGTCTTGTGATACTCCGTCCTGCTTCCTTGAGGATTAGATCATGATTAAGACTGGTTTAATATGCAGTCTCTGCATGTTTTGGTAGATAATTTATGTAATTTAAACCTTGCACTGGAGATCTTTAATTCTGGGAAATGCTTCCAGTCAGGTTGTGCTCTGGGGTGAGGTGTGGTCGCTGACGGTGCTGGCTGCACCTGTGAGGGTGATGTGGATCTTCACTGTGTGCATTTGTGGGATGCAATGAGCTTCCATAGCTGCTGAGAGCCTTAATCAGGGCTTTGCTTTAGCAATAGCTTCTAGCCTCCTTTCTAGGGACTCTGTATTCAGTGGCTATATTTGGAGTGACAGATTTCAGTTCACCCTTTCTGTGCCTTGTATTTTAACATATTAAAACATGTTAAGAATCCTTTGCATTAAAATACAGAGGACTTAGTAGCTTTGTTAGAGCACACATGCTTACATGTTCCATGTGAATGGACTCATGACAGTTATTTCACTATTTTTCTAGCTTATACTGCTAGGATAGTCATTTTACCACATCATCTGAGTTCTCTGAGTGTACTGTTGTACAAGACTCAAGTTATTGTACAAAGACTCTGAATTCTCTGTTTTAAAATAGAGGTTGCAAACACCAGTCATTTTAGTACAAGTATAACCGTGCTTCTCCCTTTTTTCTTTTTTCTACTTTTTTTTTGTACAGGGAGAAGCGTGTCTAGTGTGTTCGACAGTCAGCAATTTCCTTTCTAGTCATTGTGTTTGCATTTATATGGTAAAGTTATACATGTGTATTTAAAAATGCACATACACACAGACACAAAAAAATAATGGTAAGCCATTCAAGCACTTCAGCAGGTATATTGGCCCTGTATGGAATGTGAATGAGAAACCATGATTAATATACTGAACTCTGGCAGATTTTATGTTTCTGCTTCATTTCTTGCCTGTAGACATGTTGCAAGTGTCAAAACTTGGAGCTGAGTTGTGTGAACCAGCAGGGATATTTGTAATGAAGTAAAGGTGTAGGTGGTAGGGGAAAGCCTTTTCTTCTCAGCCACAGGTCTGCCCACCACTATTCAGTACAGCAGCCTGAACACGTTCAATTAAAATTGCCATCTATGCTGCCTGTTCCATCCTCTGAAAAAGAAAACAGATGGGGGTTTCTTTGTATGTACATAAAAGATGAAATGTTCACTGCAAGATAAGAAGCACAATTATTTAATAGCAGCAGAGCCTTTTCAGACTTGCTTTCTCTTAGACATATAAGTGTGAGGGCATATTAGAAATTAAGTCTGTATTCATTTACTGAATCTTTGCCCTGAGTTCTTCACGTTCTGCTGGTCCCTTTGAGCAACAATTCATCTGTTGATACCTTTTAACACCCAGAAGAGTTCATGGCCTTAGTGTGAAAAAGCAGCATGTTTACTTGCTGTGAGCTCAGATCTTGATGAAGCAATTGCCTCTGTGGCCATGCAGGCATTGCCAGCAGTGGTGCAGGATGGTGTCCTTTGGGTGCTAGAGATGGTATAACATGGAGTGTGACACTGCACTCCATTTTTCTTCTATGGTATGAATGTCCTGGATGCTGTTTGGTATATTCAATCCTTTGACAGAACAGAGAGGATATACTGTAATGGCAGGTACAAGGTGAAATACCAGGTGAAATACTTAGGTAAGCTTTTCATTTGGATTAAAAAAGGTACAGATTTCAGGTAGCAGCAAAAAGTGTTTTATGATTAATTCTGGCAGATTCCTGGAGACCTGTATAATTTTTCTTTCTATAACTTTTACCACTCATCTTAGCAAGCTTCATTGTTTGCTTATCTAGGGACCTTTTGTAGCTTTATTTTCCCTATTGCTAAGAAGCACTTTTGTGACTGTAATCTCTTTTACAAATGGGTATGGTCTCAGTGCAGCTCATCAACTTTATCCATTGTATAATTTTGTCCCCCTAGTGTTCTGTGGGCTTTTTCCTCCCTGTTTTGATTAGAAAAGGAATAATCTCTGAATGAGAGAAAGAAAATGAGCCTGGGAAGAGGAAAAATGAAAGAGCAACTGCTGATACAGAGGCTCAGAGAACCCCATGGGTGTGTGCTGGACTCTTAGCCACAGTTGAGAGAATTCTGAAGAGGCTGTGTTTTCATGGCTGGTTGTAACCAGTGAGCTCTTGATGGAGCCCAGTGTGTGGTCTGTGAGCGTTCCTTCTTCCCAGCGCCCAGGGTACAGAATTGCTTCTTGGTTAGAGGAGGAGCCAGCTTGCACACGTATGCTTGTACATGACTCCCTCAGACTCGTTTGTACTCTTGAGCATCTGGAGAAGTGGTGCTGCCTACACTGGACCCAATCTCCCCTGAAATATTGGTACGTATGTGGCTGTCCTGGGCTGGCATCAATGGCAGAGCACCCCCTCCTCTGACCAAACGCAGGTGTTTGGGGAAGAGGTGGTGACTATTCCATTACCAGCCTGACATAGTAGATAACTCCAGTTATGGATTCTTCCCTATGACTGACCTCTTTGACCATGTGTTTAATGATATTCCAGCTTTTCAGAGCAGACACTGAAAAGCTGCTCTGCTTCTCAGGTACTGGTAGGTGCAACTGTTGATGTTTCACTTCTGAAAATATTTGATTGCTGGCATGGTTGGAAGCAGCATGTTAGTCAAACAAGTTGCTTCAGCTGCAATGACTGGCAGGAAATCAAGATTAAAAACTATTCATAAAATTTTCTAAGCTTCTAGATTTATCAGAGTACACCACGGTTTCATATAGTTTATGTAAAAATAAAAAATCCACCCTGTAATAATAGGTTTAATTAATCTGTGAGGAAAAATTGAAGTGGGCTTTGGAAGAGGTAATTCAAATCTCTCAACCAGTCAGATGCAATGTTTTGCTCTTTCACAAAGAGGAAACGTATCGAAGTTTCTAGTAGGGCTTTTGATTAATTTAATCAATGCTTTCTTCCCAGCTTGCACAATATGTTCATTTATAAGAAACAGTGATGCTGTTGAAGATCACAATAGAACAATCTAAGGGGTTTTTTTGTAATTAAAGTTCTATTCTGTTTCCATAATTACATAGCTGCTTATCCGATGTGAAACTTGGAGAAACAGTTCCTGATCCATTATATTCAAGCCAGACAGCAAAATCAGCTGCTCTAAAGAGACTGAAGGAAAATTGTCAATGTTAAAATCACGTTTTAAAATCCTTTCTGCACTTAACTGCTCTACTACAAGTCCCTTCTATATGGTATGTCTGTCCAATAACCACCAAGTGTTTATTGTAAACCTTGATTAAGCTCAGTGGTTATTTCAGCACCCAGAGGTGCATGAGGATGCTTCAGAAACACAGATCAAATGTGGGTCCTGTAATAGCATTCATCATTTCCTTCATAATGAAGTAATTGTGTTTGCAACAGAGCATTACTGAAGCCAGTGGGGTTCTGCACAGGTCTGTGCAGCTGCCTTCTAGCACAGAGCTTATGGCTGTGGTGAAGTTATCACGTGGGGGCTTGCAGAGTGGGTTTTACATGAGAGCAGACCCCAGGTAAAGCAAAAGTAATGAAACAGAGGAATAGCAGGAGTGAAACAAAGATTACAGTAATAACATCAGAAGATCCCGCATCTGAGGCCAATCATGGCTTTACTTGTTACCGTTTTATACATATATATATATATACACACACACATATATATAGGTATATAATAGATACATAGATATATAATTTTATTAACAAGATTATTACAGACTTGGCAGAAGCAGCTTTTGAGAGTGGATTTGAGGAGGAGAAAGAGCATGAGCAAGAAGTATGAGAGCATGCTCTGTGCAAATGGCAGGGTGAGCAGCAGTTATAGTAGGAGGGCGAAAGGAAGGGGTGGAAGAAATAAGAGTCTGGTGCCAGTGGTGGAGAACAGCTGCTTCTGCTTCCCACACTGAGGTAGTGGTAGGAAATTAAAATCTCAGTACGTTTCTCAGGGGACTTGCATAACACTGCTTGGGAAAGTTGCTGAGGTCTGGGTCTGGCAGTCAAGAAACCTGGATTTGAGTTTTGGCTCTGCTGCTGACATGCAGTGGGACCATAGGTGAGGGAAGTGGTGCAATTTTGTCCAAGCTGTTCGCAGTGGTGCCACTGTATCTTACTAGGTGGTTGGAGTAAGTCTGTTGACTATATTGCTCTTTGATAGGGACCAGCTGATATTAGGGCTATGAATTGTGGTTCCGTTTTACCATGGGGTTAAAAGCTCTTAACTTCAGTATTCTTGGTCTAATTTCTTGCCAGATTTTTTTATTAGCTGAGTAAAAGTGGACGTTATGGGGACATAAATAAACATTACTTTTTCGCAATCCCTTACTTGTATTTGCTTCACACCTCTTTAGTAAGGTATTTCCTTAGTTTATTTTCTAAATCAATGAGTAAAGCCTAGACTTTCAGAAGTGCACAAGGAAATATCTGTAGGCTCTGAGCTGAGACCTTTGAAAATGATTACTGATTTTTAAATGCATCTTTTTTAGATGCTTCAGTGTAGGCAGTTTCTTTTAAGATGAATGCCCTAAATTAATGACTTCTAGGAAGCAATTTCTTTTGCAGGCTTTACTTCTGTGTGCTAGTGGGAAGGGGGGCATCTGTCCATGCTTTTAATATCTCGCGTACATGCATCAGTAGTTTAGTGAGGGCAGTGAGATGCACAGACTCTGACAAAAACTGAGCTTAAACAACTTCTTCAAAACCATTCATGTGAAAGTTAAAAAAAAAAGTGGAAGTTTTGAATCCGTGTAGCCTTCAGGCACAGATCATCCCTTCCATCTGGGCTCTCAGATTTTGTATCTTGCTGTTCTAATGCATGCTGTAGCCAGACTATATTGTCCTGAAATTTAAAGTTCACTATTGCTGCTTGCAGCTGCTGTTGGACTGGGAGCATGGATTTTTTGGGGTTGTCTAGAAATCAGCACGTCATTGCAGAATAGCAGAATGATGTTTTCTCAGCACCAGTCGTGCTCCATTGTTTAATGTGTTTTGAACTATTCCTTGTTATTATTCATGAACCAGTAATCTTGGTTGTGAAGGTTTAAGGAGAAATGTTTAAGCAGTATTGTATGTCAGGATTATGGAAGAAAAGCAGAATTTTGGTGGTTCTTTTTCCTTCCTCTCGTTTCCAGACTGTGCTGGTGTAAACATTACACCTTTGTTTTATTTGAAATGAAGAATTATCCTTTTAAATGATACTTGCAATGAAAAATGGAAAAAGTAACAGATCTAAACTGTTGATGGCCTCAATTCTGAGCACGGTTTGAGTCCTAATGTGCAACATTTTCTGTTTATCTAATAGTGGCCATTGCATTAGGCATATGCATACCAACTTGTATACACACATGTGTCTAAATTCTGCCTTACAGTTTCTTTCCACAGAGTAGTGAGCAAGGAGTTTCCATGTGTGTGACTGTTTTCTTTAAGAGATGGGAGCCCATGATATTTTCATCATATGGTATAAAATATTTATTACTGTTTTTAAAGGTTGACTTCAGGAGACAGTCTGTGATGTGACTGCATTTAGTAACATAACTCAAAGTCCTTTTCTTTTTGCATATATTTAAGAAGCTATGAGGAGTTAGTCATGGTGAGTTCTAAATACCAGGGAAACGACCGCTGTGAAAACATTTCAAAGGGAGATAGCTTGAAGCTATCAAATGATGTTTAGAAAAGGCCAATTTAAACTAAATAGAAAGTAATCCCTGTTATACATAGTAAATGGAAGAGCGATCTCTAAAATGGTGCAAAAGAATTAAAAAAAAAAACATCTGGGGATTCAGGTTCCTGAGAAAAGTGTGTTCAATGGTTATGCAAAATCAGGAACTTCATAATCATGGGATCAATTCTTACCTTTTCACAGCCTAACAATTCTGCATAGTCTTCTCCTTCACTTGGATTTTTTTCATTCATCTTCTCTGGTCCTGGCTTGGAAGAAAGGCTTTTTTTCCAAGGAGTGTAAAGCAGCTGCCACAGGAAGCTGTTGTGTAACATATGTCCCAGAAGGAGTGAATACATACCTCTCTGCTCACCAAATATTATGAAAACTAGGGCTGATGTTTCTGGCTTTCAAGACACATTTTCTCTCCCCCTGAGCCAAAGGAAAAATTTTGGTACTTCAAACCTGTGCGTGTGCTGACTTACTTCCTCTGTAATGTAATTACTTAACCACTTTTCCAAACCCCAGAGATCTTTAGGGATAAAAACTGACTCGATGGAAAGAATGGAGTGGTTTGAGTGGAGGAGAAGGAGGAACAGTAACATGCTGTCCTTGAGCGTGGTGATTCAGCGCACAGTTACGGTAGCCATGGATGACACATGCCAACACATGCAATGCATGAATGCATGTATCTGTCTTTTAAAAAATATTTGCTGTGCCTGGAGTTCCTGCATGTTGTGTGGTGTAGGTTTTGTCAGCTAAAACCATATTATGAACTGGACCTAGACAGCAGAGAGGCTGGGCAGAGCAAGTCAGGTTGTTCTGTTGATTGAAAGTCCACAAGAGCACGTTCTATCCTTGTCTTGAATATGCTCACAGAATTTGCATTTGCTTTTCTGTATACCCTGCTTCACTGACATTAGGCACTATTTCAAAATAGTGCTGGAATCTGGATGCCGGGGTGATTTGTTGGCTGGTTTTATTCTTTTGTGTGGCCTCACAACATTACCTTTATTGAAAAGGCTGATGTAGTCAATTAATACGTTTGAACCTTTCTCTGAGGACACTTCTCCAGCCATGGTCAATCAGGATATGGGGCTTATTTCAAAAAGTAAGAAATTAATATTTTATTTTACTGATTTCACATGGCTACTCTTGTTTTGTGGGTATTTTTTAATCCAACAGAATGAATGTATTCAGACCATTTTCATACTTCCAGTTGCTGAGGGGAACGCAACAGACTATTCCTGTACATTTTGAAGGTTATACTAGTTCAGCTCAGCCTTTGGTATTAACTCCAGTCTGGGATCATCAGATGTGTGTGGTGCTGCAGGACAAGACTGTAATTGTGACACAGATCAAAATCTCTGCCAGGCTATCCTTTCCCTCTTCTAAAAGCAGATTAGCAGACTGGCATCTGTTTTCTTTGGGGAAGATGGCACAGATGCACATACTGCATAGGAGCTGACTCACAGCGGTATAGCTGACCTTTCTGCAAGGCACAGGATGATTAATGGAGGGTGCACATGTTCTTCCCAGTCATCCCACGTCTCTGATGCTGGCAGACGGGGATGGTGGCTTCTTGCTAGTCTTGTCTTTAGTGTGAAGCAGGGCTGGGCAGATGCTTTGAGTCTTGTAGCGAAGCTCTTGCAATCTGCTAGACCCTTTCCCCTTGAGCTCCGTGTGTCTTCTCGCGTGTAGTTGGCAAGTGGAAAACCTACATAAAGACAGATCTTTCTCGTCATCAGAGAAGGTTTTGGAAAGGTTAAGCGCTGCGAGGGCAGCAAGTTATTTAAAGTTCTGACATCAGACTCCCTCAAGTCTTAGGTCGCTGCTTAGGAAATTATAGCTGACCTGCATAGGAAATAAGGTGTACTTTCAACTTGAAAGTCATAAGAGTTACTTTATCTAGACCAAGTGCAATCTTGCCTACTATACAGGTGTCACTTTGTCTCAGAGATCTCTACCTATTTTAGGTAGATTAGGGTGGAAAGTACATTTTCGTGCTGAAAAACATAGAAAGCCATGTAGCAGCACTAAAGAACCAGTGTGTTACATTATATTTCTGTGAGCTTTTTCTCCTCTTGCTATGTGGGTTGGATTCTTGCAAATAAAGATAATTCATTCTCTGGATTAGCAAATAGCTTCAAGAGCACCAGACTAGGCAAATTTGGTTATTTTTTTATTATTTTTTTATTTTTCTGCCACCCCCCTCCCTGCTCACTTATGTCCTGAGCTTGATTGACTTTTTGGTGCATAAGAGGGTAAGAATTCCAGTTAAAAGTTTTCCCCAGTTTCCTGCTGCATGGATTCTTTGTCCTCCAATATAGATTGAGTTTACAAGGCAGCCTTTTGTTCTGTCAGAGTATTCTGCCCAGTCATGTATTTTCACTGACCTTATAGGAACGCTCCTTGAGACCTCTTATCTTTTTCTTATTCTCTTTGATTTGGCCACTGCATTTAGAATTTATGGGAGCAGAGAAATAGATTTATTGTGGGATTTTTTTCTTAATAATTTATGGAAAGTTTGTTTCCATGGTAAATTGACATAAGAACCTTTAATATTGAAAGTTGAAACTGTAACAGTTTAGGTACAAGGGGTAGTCAGATGATAAAGACATTGAATAAGGAAAACCAGAAGTATGAATGAAAATTTTATGGCCAGGTATATTAAGGATTGTAAGGAATTCTTTAGCTGGTCAATGAGAGTGAAACAGTAAGATGCAGTGGCAGAAAATGAGAAAAAACTAAGGATATTTCTAATTTCTGTTCAGAAGGAGGAGGAAGAAGATGGGTTTGCACATTTAACAACGTCTGCTACTAAACAACAGGTATTAAAGTTTGGTGTTTTTAAAACAAAAGTACTGGCAAACTCTCATTGAAAGACACAGCCAGGGAGTTTTCTGATCTGTATTTTGATTTTTGTTTTTTAAAAAACCTTTATTATAGTTTTTTTCACAGATATTGGAACATTGGAAGTTTCAGTAAGTTAGTAAGAGCTGGTGTTTTCATGGTGGTTTAAGAGGTTAAATAGAACATGGTACAGAACACTCTGTAGAAGGTCTGCAGTTCAAGCTCCTAATGGCTACAATACACAATTCATCTCCAAGAGCTGTGTGTGCTGATCATGCTGTTATTAGTTTTGGATAAAACCATAGAAAGGCTGATAATGTTAGGGAAAATAGGAGTTGTCTCACTTTTTGCTGTTTCTTGATTGAATCATGACCTTATTAATAAGATACTGTGAGTGTTAATAAGCTACTATGTGTATTTTGTGATATGCAATTTGATTTAAGCATAAAGGTTATAAAAATGTAGTTTACAGAATAATTGGAGGTCATGTTAAACACACTGAAGGACAGGTGACTGAGAGGTGGTAAAACACACGGGTAGCTTCTGTGAAGCAGACAGGTTGTTAGACAAGGGGTTGTGAACAATCTCACAAGGCTCACTTGATTATAGAGCTGGAAAATATGCCTTATTAGCTTATTTGGTTTATCAAAGAGAGGGTTGAGAGTTGCCTTTATCAATTTACACCTGTCTCCTTAGAAAAGAGGTTTCATCACACAGTTGTTTCTTTAGCTTAGCAAGAAACAGCATAATTTGATCCAGTGAAAGAAGCCTAAACTAGGTAAGAGAACTAGAGATAAGGACTAGAACTAGAGATAAGATACAGCTCTTAACAATAGTGGTAAGTAAACAAGAGGACTTGCTTGTCCAGAAATCTTTACCAACTGAAGTCTTTGCATCAAAATAGGTACCTATCTTAAAGATAACCCATCATTTAAACGAGGTGTTGGTGTAGAAATGACAGCCTTTGGCTGTGCAAACATTCAACTGATTTTAATGGTTCTATAACTTTTAAGCACGGGAAGTTCTCTCAGCTGGTCCAAACAGGCGTTGGTGAAGCTTCACCCTTTATATGTAAAGACGTTTGGTTGGTTCCAAAGACTTACTCCATCTGGGAATTAGTTGGGTATTCAGACCACTGGAAGGAATTTTCAGGACAAAAATAGCCTTGTTCAGTTAAAGGAAAGTAACTTGTTCATGGGTAAGGGAGGACCACTCTTCTTCCACCTCCCCAACACTGGGTCACCATTTGTACATCTCCAAAGACAGTCATAGGTACCAAGAAACTTTTTTCTGGTCTGTGGTCCCTGGAGATCTGTCTTTCCTCAACAAACGGAAACCAGGAAAATCTCTGAGAGGGGACATGTCACATGGATGGAAAATGTAATTGGTAGATTTTGCACAGTGTATTAGCTTAATGCCTGATAGGAGGATTGATGGCAGAGTTTTCATGGAGTTAATTATTCTTCACTGAGCAGAAGTTATCTAATATGTGTATCTTTGTATACTATCGGACATATACTATCTATAGCTAATATATCTATTTATACTTCTTTTCATCTCTGATCTGCACAGAATATCCCCAGAGATAGAGAGACACTATGTTTTAGATAGAGGAAGGTGTTTTCTGCCATTAGCAGGTGCCCTGCTGGAAGTGGGCTTGCTGCCTTTCAGGACTGGGGCTGCTGGGAAGCTGACAGGCACAGTGAGAGCAGGCACCATTCTCTGAACAAACTGTGGCTCGTTTTCTTCTGATCAAAAGTGCTTGGTGAAAGGTGCAGCTTGGCTTCTTTAAAGCATCTCATTATAGGTTATATTTAGAAGTGAAAAGAATATATTATTAATTACAAGGATGCTCTAAAGCAGGGAAGCTGTTTAATCCATGCCCTTGATGAACAGAAGAGTTACTGTACTGAAGGAAGGTTAGGCAATTAACAGTATATTCATTAGGATTTAATCAGATATCAAACTATGCTTATCTTCAGGATAGTACTAGAATATCTGACGATTTCCTAGTTATTGCTGAAATGATAAGAGTGAGAGACAGGAACCGCTACAGGAAAATTTGTAGAATACAGTTGGCATAGCTGTTATGTGCCAGTTTATGTGTGTATTATTTTACATGTCAGTTTACAGGCTAAGTATGTTCCCATTGCCTTGGTGGAAGTGGGGCTTTCTGGGAAGAACTGAAGATGGAAGCTGACCCCACGTATTTCTTGGCTTTTGTGGTTGCTAAATGGGCACAGTATATAGACACTCACTGCAAGGATCATTACAAGGTTTTTTTGGGTTTTTTGTTTCTTTTGTTCCCACAACACCCTTCCTACCAAGGTAGCTGGCTGGTGGGTTCATCCCAGTGTTGTTTTGGGTGTTTGCTTTGGTCTGTTTAGTCCTCTCAACTCCATTCTATGTACTGACCCTGTAATACAGCCACCTTTACAGAGGCATTTCTCTGACTTAGGTGATTTTTGAAATTACTTTCAGTACTTAAAAAATATGATTTTTTTTCTGTCTTCAAGTTCAGACTGACAATTTTTATTAATTGTGTGATATAGTCTGGTGAAATGGTTTTTAAATTATGCTTTAAAAACCAGATTTTGAGTTGAGCATTAATTTGCTTCAAAAGAAGTGAAGAAGTCAAGAGCTTAAATGTGCCAAAATGTGTGTGAAATAAGCCTTCTTCTGGAATACGTTTCTGGATTTGCTGTAATAGTAATGGAGCACTCTGGTGTGCATATCACAGGGAATTCTAGAAATTAATATATGGGAAGAGAATAGATAAATTGGTCCTGGTGCTGTGTTTAGCTTGCTTCTACAAGAATTTGACAAGTGACCAAGGTGATTGTGGCTGGTAGGGTTGTACTAAGCAGGGTTACTGCTAGTGAAAAGAATGAATTCTTTTAAAGAAATTGATTTTTAATAGTTCAGAGTCAGAGTACCACAGATTTGAAGAGAGTCTAGAGAACTCTGTCTTTTGTATCTAAACCAAAACCACTCAAAAAAACATTTGATTCAATAAAAAGTAGATGTGTCTCTTGTCTAAAAGTATCCGTGCAGAAATTGTTCCAAGATGCTTTCAAAGTGCTGAGTTACAAATCACATGGGGATTGATTGGTTGTGTGCTGCAATCTGGAGTATTTTATCGCTGACTCTTCAGTGAAGAAAGCTGATGTTAATAAAGCTGCTGTGGATTTAGACCAAAAGCCTAGGAATACAGAAAGAGGCACTACTGCATTACTGCAGATCAGGAGAATACAGTTACTACCTGTGTTTCTGTTAAAGAATAGCTCTTCTGGTGGTCTCTGCTCAGTCAGGCCGTGAGGGATGGGCTTTATAAGTTGGGTCTGGTGTGCCCATGGACACCTAAGTAGTGGGAATTAGCCTGTGCTACTTAGGCACACGGCTGATATGGCCAGGCTGATACCTGAATAGATCACAAAAGATGTGTAATAAGTCACACTTTGGTGGAGGAAGGCTCAGGCTGTCATTCCCCAGCTGTGCACCTTTGCCCAGCATGGCCATCGTAGGCCCCGAGAGCTGCATTCAGCAGCCATTTAGCTCATTTAGATGCATTCACATCAATTTGTCAGCTGTGTGGCTGCGTGAGAAAGTTTGAAAGTTGTTCGAAGATCTGTTTGCCCACAAGGCTTCGGAGTCACTGATCTAGGGCAGTGAACAAGTTTTCCTTTCAGAAGTTGCATTTCTCAGGGTTAATTAGCTGACTTCCATTCATGCCCAGCTTGTGCCGCCTTAACCTCCTGACTCTCATTTCTTCCTTGACGCTCTTCTTTCTTCCTGTAGCATGTCTGTGTTTGAACTTTGCCGATTCCCAGCTATGTTGCTACCAGTCTGTGCTGTGTCAGCTGTTACCTCTGAGTGTTTTATTCTCCTAAGACTTGCCTGAATCAGAATTGCCTTGGAAGCATCATGCATCGCTAATCATGGGGGAACACAGTGGATCATCACAGATTTTAAAGGGCTGTCTGCCGCCAGACTTAGGTTTTCACAGTAGGCATCCCTGGATATAAGCAGAGGTCTCTGTTGAGGAGCAGAGCTCTGCTCTCAACCATGCCAAAGATAGGAGTTCAGTTTGATTTCTGGGCTATAGGGAAGACAAATTCTTTTTTTGTTTGGGTTTTTTTTTTTGACTTCATTCACTGCTGTTAATACAAAAAGGAGGGGAGGCTGAACTGCATTACAACTGGCAATGTGTGCACAGACTGACAGGGTAATTATTGATGTAGACTGTGGTGGGATGGGAGGTTTGACAGGACAATGTTGTACATCACTCACTCTCAAAGTAGCTCTAAAAACAATAGAGTTTAAAGAAGACGTTATGTTCAGGATAGAAAAAAGGGGATTATTTTAACTGACCATCTTAAACAAAGCAATTTCTTTGTTGGATTTTTTAATCTTTGCTTTTGACTGAGCATGAAAAATGCCTCTCACAAAAAGCTTTGCTATTAGGAAACTATCTCTAAAGAAAATTGAGTCTTGGGTTTTGGTAACAGGACTATGTATTTGCTAACTAACAAAGTCAACTGTCGGTTTATGAAATTATTAAGCTGAGATCAGCAGTGCACATTACTGCTTCAGGTATACCAAGAACAGGTTCTTCAGCTGTTCTCATTTCTTTGAAGTTTTTCTCTGTGTTTATTACTGGTATCTTATCTCCTTTCCTCTGTGCCAAGCTAAGGGCATAAGCAGCTGATCCCTGGGATCGGAGATGCTCATCAGTGAAGGGAAAACAAAATTTTAAGTAGTGTTAAATGATCTGAAGAACTCTAATATGGAAACTCAGGGTTTCAGTAGCCAGAATAATGTCTTAGTGTCACAACTCCTCTTGAAGACAAGTTCTGCCCTGGCTTAGAGGTGGAGCAGAGAAGGGCAAGAAGGTTTGGTGGTTTCCCAGGGAGGGACCATGTTAGAGTTTCAGCAGGGCAGGGTGAAGCACTCTGACTCTGTGCCCATTCCTCCTGCTTGGCTGGCTGATGGGCTTCAGTGGCATTTGTAACACCAGCCTGTTTTAAGTCTCTGACACTGCAATTTTGTACCCATAAATACCAACAGAGGCTACTTTTGATTTAGATTAGTACCTTGACCTTTTCCTGTGAGCAGATATAAGTTAAGGTTTTATCCTGCTTGAGTTTAGAAGGGCCAGTCTGCCTTATGACTGCTGCTGATAAAAGTACAAAACTAAAATCTTATGTACAGCTATTCTCCTCTTAAAAATCACCATACCAGTAATATCCATTTGTGACTTAATATAAGGAAGTAAATGGCACAATTGGCAAGGATGTATTTTGGTTGGTTTCCATATCTAATGTTGGCCTCCAGGATACTAGCTGGCGTGGAGCAGTTGCTGGACTCATTTTGGCAAATTCTCAACATGATCTGTGACTTGATTGCTGGTTCATTTGAAGTCAGCAATTAATTTTTTGAGCCAGGATTTTTCTATGCGTGCTTGAACGTTTCTCCATTTAAAGTCCAGGGTAAATCGTGGATTTGTCTCATCCACAGAGAAGAAGAGAGGACATGCAAAGGGCCCAAGTTGGTAGAAGTAGGAGGAAAATTTGGCAGATGGCCTCAGACTTCAGTTTGTGAAAATCCTCTTTTTGTTCTCCTACACAATGAGGGCTGTGCTTCATAGTGATTAAGCTAGGCACTTGCCTGTCATTACAGAACTGTATTAATTTGTTCTCTGGATTAATCTGAATAAGCATTTCTAGTGACCATATGGCTGTGGTGTCAGGAAAGATACAGAACTCTGTAATGTTTAGAGGTGGCAAGAGGTATCTCACATGGCTGCACACACGTTTACAATGTTTTTACAATGTCAGATGGAGTTGGACTGCACCAATCTTAATTCTGTTGTACACCTCTTCTGCCTTGCCCTGTGGAGTCTTACCCTTCATGCTCAGCTGTGAAACAATATCAACACCTTCTAGCACTGTCATGCCACAAGTAGGTGATGGTCGTAGATGTTTTGTATGTTACTGTTGTCCAGAACCTATATAAAATGGTAATGAGGATTGGAATCCGTGGGGTTTGTTACGTCTCATTCCAGTTTATTGAAGGATTCATGCATCTCTGACCAAATGATCACTTAGAGACATTTAACTAACATTGAACACATCTAAGGGCTGTTGGTCATAAGAAGCTGGGCTGGATGAGCTGGGTGGAGTACAAAGGCCAAGACAAGTCCAAGGACTGACCTTGTTGAGGAATTGTTGACCCTCTGTGCGGAGGTTTTGTGTCCCCTGGGAGGAGAACTTTTTGTAACAAGTTGCTTGGGCATAAAAACTGCTGTAGGGAATGAGCCTTTACAATAGGTTCTGGAATTCTCATGTGTCTAATGGCAGATAATGAAATGTGGTTTCTTTTGGGAGCAGAAAATCCTTACTATATCGTGTAGATCTTTGTCATACTAAAAAAATCTGTCGTGATCTCTTAGAAACTGGTCTCTCAACCAGACTTGACAATGAAGAAAGGTCTGACTCTTACAGAAAATATGACAAGTTTCCTGTACTTTGAGGCCAAGCAGGATTGTGAAATCCTCCAGTTTGACCTCCTGTTTACCATGGGCCATTAATATTGACTTGGATTTACCCAAAATGAGCCAAGTGACTAGAGATAAAGGACTTTAGTTCTCAGCAGCAGGGCCTGATGGGCATATCAGATAGAGACAAAGAAGTACTATCAAAACAATATCTTACAAAGCTATGAAATTAGTTAGGTGAGACATGGCCAGATGATTGCAGCAAGTGAGCATTTGCTATGTTTACAGAAAGACAGAATCAACTGAAGTCCTGTCAGTCTGACTGAGGGATGGAGATGCTTTTCTTACCTAAGCTTGATGGTTAGTTTTGATTTATAAAATGGGTAAGACACAGCAATCAGGAACCGAAGAAAAATTATGTGCTGGAAGCTTAAGAGTACTGGTTATTTCTGTTCAGCATGCTATCTTGAGCTGTGCCAATATTCAGTATTCTGGGAAAGCTTTAAAAACAAACTCTAAGTGTGCCAGCATAGCTCTGAATTTGGGTAAAGAATCCCTTCCTGACCCATGTGGGTGACTGAAGTTATGGGACATTTGCTATTATAAAACCTGATGTTATTTGTCTTTTCAGCCTACTATAGAAATATTTTACCTCTTCACACTGTGCTCAAATGTGGTTTCTATTACCTATTAATACTACAGACACTACCCCTGAGAATTGTTTTCATCATTGAGGTTGTCTGTAGTGTCTGTGTTTGAAACATGCTTTTCCTATAAAAACTTCGTCACTTTTATTCTGACGGTGAGTCTGTATTTCAATAATTAGGATTAATCCTGGGATTTTGAATTCCTGATTATTTCACTCTGATCTTGGAGGTAATAATCACTAATGTGATAATCTGCACAAAAACAAGGTACATGCTATCTATTTTAGATGTGCTGAACTCTTTGTACACTAAGCTTATTTTATCCCTCCAGTTTCTAGGTAGAGAAGGAGTTGGAGGCTCATCAAAGACTCCTAACCCGTGCAGTTGTAGAGAAGCCTTTCTTACAAGCACACAAGAATGAACTTAATAAGGGCCATACTATGCAGTGCGTTGGAGTTAAATCTGTGTAAATCCTTTTCCATTCCCCTGGGAACTTCTGAACATAATTCACTGTCAAACAAATCACACCACAGAATTGAGCTTTTTATCAGATGTATCAACTGTTAGTGCTGTTTATGATATGATTTCTTGACCTTTATAATATAGTTTCTTAGTAGCCTTTCCTAATCTGTCTTTAGAGTCATTTACATTAATTTATGTTTAAAGGTAACGGTCATAAGTTAATTATCTTTTTCTGCAGAAAGCCTGTATTTTCACTATTTCTCTGCCTTTGCATGCTCTAACAAAAATTATTGCACATAAGTGTGTTCTTTCGTACTCAAAAAACGTTGAGTCAGGTAGCAGCAGTACAAGTTCCCAGGTCCTGGGAATCAGTGTTGTCAGCATGCCCTAATTCTGACCTGAACAGACCATCCTGTGCCAGCAGATGGATGGGTTGGCCTCTGCTCCCTCCTCTGTCGAAAAAGGCATGTATTGTGGTGGTGGTTTGGTCTCATTCCAAGTTTCCAAGTGCTATAATCTTAATTCGCCTAAGCCACTAATCATGACATTCATTTTGGACTGGACTGGTTTCAACTGGAAAGCAAAGTTGCCTTTATTTTCTCAGAGATCTCAAGTTTATGCATAATACAGGTAGTGGTGAGCAAAACCAAATACTGCTACTGGATGCAGTTGCACTGCCTTTAGAATTTGCAAGTTCATGTAAATCATGCCATCCTAGCAGGCTGGTGCTCAGTGTGTTGCTTTACCTGGCAGAAGGGGAAGTTTACTGCAGAATCTTAACCTTTGGGGAAACAATTCTTTGATTAACATTGCCCATATCATGTTCTGTTTTTGTGTGTTGCTAACACATCGATCCAAACGCAGACACCCAGGGAAGCTGTGGGTTCAGGGGAGTCCCTCTATGGTCACAGAGGAAAGTCTGGTGTGATTTGTACATCAGTGCCAAAGAAATTCCTGAGGCTCATCCACCACAGATGTTGCTGTCCCCACACAAACACCTCTTGCTGTAAATGGGGCTCTTGATTGATATTGTTTGGTTTGGGCTGGGCTTGGCACAAGGAGGAGATAAGGGAGATTAACTAAATATAACAAATATGATTATATAACACTCCTTAGCAGAAAATCTGCTGTCTTGCAGGGTTAAGTGATGTAAAACTAAGGCAACAGCAGCCTGTCCTGAGCTACAGATTGAACTAGTGGGTGAATAAGGTAGAAGCCAGTGTTCCTACCACCCACAATGAGGTGGGAGAAGAGGATAGGGAAGGAAAACACCAGTGCAGACACACCTTGAGTAATTTAAGTCATAAAATGGATTTTAAAATGTGTTTTCTGTGCACCCTGAATACTTCAATGGGCGAGTATCAGATGTAAGTCAGTGGTGGCTGTAGACTGGGATATAAATTTATATACATACACGTATTTTTAAAAGTAACTACTATATATGCAAACTTGTGACTGAGATGTTTTTCTGAATCTCGCATCTCCAGGAATTGGGAACTCTGAGTTCTGAATTTCTCTAAGCAATCTCTACCCATCAGCTCCCTTCCTCCCAATCTGAGCAGTTGTTCATTTAACAATTGTGCTTGTTTTGGCTGGTACTAATCCTGTGCATGGGCAGTTATGAACATTTATTTTCTTCTTGGTACATCTCTGAGACAGGACTGACAGCAATGACAGAAGGTTTAAGGGCAATATTTGAGGAGGGGAGGACCTTGTTAAAACCATTAATTTAAAAAAACCCAACAACTAAACCATTGCTGGAGGAAAGAAGGGAGTAGGAATTTTAAGTTCCATAATAAAGGTAGTAGTGGAAGTTTTGAAGGAACAATTTATTGGCATGTCAGAAATTAATTAAACCATTTCAATATGGTATTTTCTCTGTTGCAGAACGAAGTTTTGGGTTGGGATTTTTCTGAAGAAGAACCTGGGAAAAACACGGGGGACAGTCTGTAGAGGATGGGGTGTTATTTCAGCAGATACAGAGAAAGTGTTCCGACCTGTAAGATGATGTATTTCCACAAAGGGCGTTCTTTTCAGTCTGCTGATGAAAAGTCTTGTGGGTTTCCCACCAGTAGAAGCTGCTTAATTACATTTGTGTATGCTCCTAGAGTACCTGTTTGGTGAGAACCTGACAAATGGTCTTCTGAAAGTAAATCAATTCTGTTTTCTTGGGCTTTCTTGAATATACATGATGTCTGGAGCCTGAAAAGCACAGCAGTGGCACAAGAGGAAGCAAACAGTGGGGCGCCAGTTAGGCTCTATGGTTCTCTGAAAGACTTTGTAGCCTCCTGTAAAGAAAAAGAAGAATGTGCCATTGGCTAGTGAGTAAATGAAACCTTCTTGTCTTCTTTGCTCTTGTCTCCTTATAAATAAACCATTGTTGTCCATCCTTGGCATTTGCAGTTCATTGTGATAAATTGGTCTTGATGTGTGTGACATTTTAGCCAAGTTGTTTAATGGTGCTTTTCTGAAAAGGCAGATCTTGCTATAACTCGAATTGGTCCAGAAAATATCCAGGGTAAGAGCACTCACCGTCAAGTATAGTGCTAACCGTGCTAACCCTTTCCTTTCTGGGTGTATGAAGAGGAGAGTAGGAAGTAAACATCTTGGTCATGTGAACCCAAAAGGCCTGGGTTTATGTAAGCAGTGTGCAGAAACAGAAGGGTTAAGTTTGGGTTGCAGTAGCTGAAAGCCTATTTCATAGAGTGGATGACATTGAGTCCACTTGCACTGTTGCAGCTTCTCCGGTGGGGGGGGGAGGACCCAACTTGCTGAAATAATGCAGAAGTATTTTCATTAAAATTTTGCATTGAGTTTTATGTAAGATCTCCTATCTGTTATCTGCCCGTGCTTACAACAAGTTGTTGGCTTCCATGCAACGATTTGTTGGGTGCAGAAACCACTGGAATGCAGAGATTAGATGAACTGTGACCAACAGTAGCTTCTGTTGCTGTATCTCTGCAGTTCAAGCTTTGATTTACATTTTTTTAAATGTCTGTAATCACTGTGTCAGTGAGATGATTAATACAGAGATTGCATTCCATAAATAGGAGTCTTTTGTCCATACCTTTCCAAACCTTTCAGCTTCCCAAAGCTATTAAGCATCTGCCAACAACAGCCAAGCAAAAATAATGCCCATACTTAAGCTGTGACCAATAAATAATCTTTTTGCTGATTAATGATCCCAGTATGTTACAATACCATTTTATAATTCACCTTCTTCAAAATCAGGTGTGTGGAGAGTGTTCTCACCTGTCTTGACCCACTTAGTTCTCAATGAAGATTTACTATGAGAATGAAAATGTTGATCCTACTTGCCATCAAAACAAATTTTCCTTTCCATCACCACAGCAAGAGGAACTGAACACTCTTTTGGGGATGTGGACCAATAACCTGATTAACAAATGTCTTTGTGACTTTCTTTGATCTCCCAGTTTTCCCAGTATGCCAGTCCAATGCAAACCTTGTTCTTGAATGCACTGCACACACACAGACAGGAGACAAACTATGGAAGCACAAAAGTATGGCAATCCATTTGAAGTAATAAATCTAATGAGGACTGTCAGTGCCCTAGCAGCAAAATCCTGTCTGCACAGCCCCCTGGAGCAGCTCCTCAGCAGCCAGAGGTTGTGGTGAAGATGGTTGGGAGGGGGCAGCTGCGTTTTGATGGCCATGGAGACCTCAGAGCTGAGAGGCATTGGAGGCCTTGATGGTGGAATGCAAAGCCCTGGTCCTGCTGGAGACCCCAGTCACATCATCCTCTGTACGGTATTTGTAGCAAAAAGCCCTGTTTTCCCCTTGGCATGTCCCTCAGAAGACAAGGCAGCCTTGCTGTTGGGGCCCCTTCCCTGCAGCCGGGCACTGTGCCTCTCTCACGTCCCCAGGCCTCCTGTTCTGCCTCGTATGTGTGGCCTGTGACCATCCCAGTCCCTTTCCTGGAAGTTGCTGTCTTCTCCTCGGAGTTGCCACCTTTCTCCTCAGAGGGCCTGATGGCATCAAGGTGAGGCCTCTGGCGCCTCCACCCCCTGGGCCCTGCAGGCTCCTCCTGCCAGAGAGCAGCCTCTCATCCTCATGTGGCTCTCTAGAGAGGTTTAAAAATAAATTACAGTGACTTGGCTGCACGTTTTTATTTTCCACACAGCATTTCCCAGCCTCACACCTGTGCACGTGAGGGCTGGGTCAGGCTGACAGCAGGGATATTTTTGGGGTGCAGGCCCTCTGTGCTTGAGGGGCTGTGGTGCTTCTGGGCCAGATGGACCATTTAAACTCCTTTTTTTTTCCTTGTTTGAGGGGGGGTGCTGGGTGCCAGTCAACTGCCACAGAATTTGTTTTTCCTTCTGTGCCCAGGAATTATTTGGGCACGTTGAAGGGTGGTGCACCTCGGCACGCAGCTCTGGGGACGGTGTCCGGAGCTGCTCGGCCGTGGCGAGGCATTCCAGCTCCCTCGAGGGTGAGGACAAGCACCTTGTTTGACACCATTTTGCACAGTTGGCGAGTGGCCTGGTTTTCAGACGTGCTGTCTGACTCCCGGGGAAGGATGCGAGTGTCCCTGCAGTAGTCACAGAATCACAGAATTCTAGGGTTGGAAGGGACCTCGAAGGATCACCCAGTCCAACCCCCCTGCCAGAGCAGGGTCACCTAGAGTCCATCACACAGGAACTCATCCAGGCGGGGTTTGAATGTCTCCAGTGAAGGAGACTCCACAACCTCTCTGGGCAGCCTGTTCCAGTGCTCCGTCACTCTCACAGTGAAAAAGTTCTTCCTGATATTCACATGGAACCTCCTATGCTCCAGTTTGCAGCCATTGCCCCTTGTCCTATCATTGGACGTCACTGCAAAAAGCTTAGTGTCTTATAAACCTACAGCTTAGAGGGACCGGGGGGAAAAATCCAGGATACAGGTCCCAGCCTCTGGCAGGGCACCAGTCTGAGCTGGCAGACATGCTGATCCCAGTGGGGTGTTGTGGAGCCTTTCCAATGTCAGGTGATTTTTATTACTGACCTGTTAATAAAATAATCAAAAAGCCTAAGTAAGGATCCCTTTTCCCCCCCTACTCTGTAGATAATGCAACATTCCTAAGTGTTATTTAGGCATGCAGTGAGCAAATGCCAACAAAACTGCTGTCTTGCCTCAGGGTTATAAAACTTTGTTACATCTGTTATTAACTGTCTCTGTGACAGGACCTTATTTTTCTTGGTATATTGGTTGCCCACAGCTTCTAGAAACTGCTTTTTATAGTGCTTCAAGGTGTTAAGACAGAGAAATTCTGGGATTAAGTGGCACTGCTTTCTAAGTGATTGATGCTTAGGGACTGTAAGATGCCCCTCTACAGCCTTCCTGTGCAGGTGGGAAGGGAGAGGTATCATTTTCATCCTCTCTTGCTTAGTACTTGGGAAGCTGATTCACTCTGCATAAATACCTTTACCAGGACAGGGTAGTGTGGAAGATAGTTTTAATTCAGAATTTAAGTTCCTCCCTTTTCAGTAGACCTGCAGCCATATATAGTATATATATGTAGTTATCATCATTAATACGAATGGAAGAACTATTTGAAAACATGTAATTTTTTTAAGAGAGAAATTAGTCTGTTTGCTAAGCAGATCCTGCCAAACTGGGTGATGATTCCAGAATACTAAACAATTGTTTAAACTGTGGAACATTATGCATTCGAGCAGCCTTGTCACAATAAATGTAGAGCTGTTGCTCTTTACAGTACTACGAAAAAAAAAAAGGAAATTTGGCAATGCAAAATTGTTATAAGAGAACGAGCTTCACAGCTTACTTGGTTCCAGATAAATTTGGCAGATTTCTTTTCATAGTTATATTCTTGCATGTGCTGGGGGTTTTGCTTCTGCAAGTCTTCCTGTGTCTCCATGTCTTAGATCACAGTCGCCTTTAATTTAGTTACATCTAAGTTCATTTCACATGTCTGAGTTCATGCTTGTGCTAGCCACTTTTTGCCCAGGTTTATTGACCGTAATCTGCTTAGGTCATTAAATTTAGAAATTGCCTTGCAATGCCAAACATATAAGTAAACCCTTATACTACAATTAGGCAATTTGTTTTTCCTGGCTTAATTTGAGATAGTATTTTTGGAGTAGTTTGTCTAGTTACTGCTGCTGCTGTGTGCAAGGTGCTAGTGTTCTGATACCAAAAGCACGATGTACTGGGGGTTTGAGGCAGTCCCAGACAGGCAGTGCTGTTGGTGTATTGAGCATTATTCACGTGGAGTATTCCAGTCCTGCCAATCTTTCAACCAGCCCTAGGTTTTTAGTTGAAATCCATGTTGATCCATTGAAGCAACTCTGTCAGCTCATTTTGATTGAGTTAAGATTGAAAATAAGAGTGAGGGGTGGTATTTGTTTTACTTGCATGTTCCTGTACAGTTATGTTCCTGAAAGGGATGGGCTGGGTCAAGCACAGACTGGAAGGACAGGGAGGTTCTTGTTTCTGGGGAAGCCAGTGCAAGGAGACCTGATTCAAGAGGCAGCAGTGTGTTGCAGAGAACAAAGTCAGCAGAAAGCTGGGCACTTCTAGCCCATGCACAGACCAAGATGGCAAGTAGAAGGTGGGAAAGGGCCACCAGCCCAAGAGTGCGTAAAGAGCCAGGGTGCCTGTGTGCAGTTTGTTGCCATTCAGCATCACTGGGATGGCCAGGAGCAGGAGTCCACCTGCCTGGAAATGCTAGATAGGAGAAACTGTATATGAATCTGACTTCTGTTCCTCTCCCCTAATTCCTTTGAGTTTAAAGTCAAGTTTCTGGGATTTTGTTGAAATAAACAATGGCACTTTATTTGTCCCCCTGCCTCCTGCTGTTTTGGGTTTTTTTAATGTAAAATTATTGAGGTCTCTTTTGGGGAACACATACAGACAAGTAAGCAGCCATACCTCAGAAACAGTTTTGACTTGGGATTTCATTAAAATATGTTTCAGGATTGAGCCATACAAAAGAAAAGTAACTTTAAAAGTGTAAACAATAGTAGCAATGTCTAGAATTATGTTTAACTTGTGGGGTTTTTCTCTTTGTTTTATTCTTCCAGCCAAGCAAGTATGTCCAGCTGAAAAAATTAGCTGTGGAGACTTCAGCAACAAATGTATCCCGTCGTCCTGGAGATGTGATGGGCAGAAGGATTGTGAAAGTGGTATTGATGAGGCTGGTTGCACTCCTGGTGAGTTAGAGAAATGCTTTAATATGTATGCAACATCTCCCTTTAGGACTATGAAAGTCCTAGAGTGACTATTACAAATTGCATGTAAAGGGATGACTTTTCCTGCCAACAAATTCATCCACTCTACATTTGCAATGCTAAGTAGTGAATTTTAGAAAAAGAGAGGAAAGAAGGATTCTCCAGTTGGAGCTGGCTGGAGAATATAAAGGGAACTCTGTGGAAAATTAAGTATTCTTTTACTACTGTAACAGAATATAGTAAGTCCGTTTGGAACATGATTACCAGGGTTAATACCTACATGATGTGGTAAGGACTTCAACAACAGTGTTCAAACCTTCCTCCATGTCCTTCCTCCTGCAGAGTGTAGCCCTATAGACTCAGACTAGGTTCTGCTGGGATATAATAGATAGGCCTGGACACTTCTTTATTAATAGGTTGTTGGTTTCACTGGGCAGAGAGAGAATGATATACTATTTACTGTAACAGTTTTGCATTCAGTCCCTAAATGGCCACTGCCTTTCATTAGGCCTTTCTCTGCTGAATGAAAGAGCTCTATAACAGTGTTTTCCCTTTGTGAAAATTCCTACACTGTGTAATCAAGCCATTTCTCAAACTGTCTTTTTGATAGACTAAACATATTTAGTTCTTTATGCTTCTTGTTGTCAAGTATTTTCTTTTGAATGAATGCTTCACTCATTTTTGTGACTCCCTTCGGTATCCCAGCTGATTTTTCCAACTTTTTCTTTATACAAACCACCAGAACTTAGGGAATATCAGTCTTACCAGTCTGTGCAGAATTAAAATAATCTTTCTAATACTGTTCTTATATAACTCTGTCTCTTAAATTCTTTGTGTGCAAATGATCCCAGGGTTTTAAGAAGCTATCTCATGCTCTGTGTAGTTATTTACTCATCTATCAATGTTTATGGTGTTGTGAGTGATACCAGCAATGATTTTTTTTACTTCCATATTACTGGTAAAAGGGTTGAATGAATACAAGCAAGCACACTTTGATGTTTCTTCATTTGAAAACCATATTTTGAGCTCCAATACCTAGCCAGTCCATAATCCACATTATATGTTTTTTATTGAAGTTGTGTAATGAAATATGTCTAACATGAACGTTTTGTGGTTCTGAGTAAAACACTGGATAAATTTATTTCTTCGCAGTCAGCTTTATCAAACAAAATCTATTCCTACCAGAGATTTTATTGTCTGAGCAACCTGCTGGTGTTTAGCCACTCATTGTAAAAATATTTTACCTCTGTCCTTTTTTACTTTTTTCCTTTGTCACAACTTGTGCCCATTGCCTCTTCTCCTGTTGCTGTGCACTTCTGAGAAGAGTTTGCCTCCAGCTTAGCTGTATCACCTTTCTAGATACTGAAAAATTGCAATAAGATCTCTCTCTAACCTTTTCCAGGTTAACCAAACCCATTTCCCTCAGCCCCTCCTTTTATATCATGGGCTCCAGCACTGTAACCATCTTGCTGGACTCCCACTGGATCCTCTCCCACAGGAATGCCTTTCCTGTACTGTCAGGACATAGCATTTCAGATGCAACCCAACAAGTACCAGCTAGCGGAGAGTAACCACTTCTCTCCACCTGCTGGCTGATGAAACCCGGTGTGCGGTTTGTTATGTATGAAGCTCAGCATGAAGATTTGATGTGACTCACTAATTCAATTAACTACAGATTAGACACAGTTTTTCAAAGCAGCTCCATTCCATGCTGCACGTGGCTCAGAGGTCGGGGTGATGGTAACAGGGTACTGTGCTTGCACTGAGCCTGCGCGGCTTGGTTCCAGCTGGGCTGGCTCACAGGGCAGAGGTACAGCTTTGGCTTACGAGGCCTCCTGTTTCATGTGGAATTAAGCATGTGTGCATGGACAATTCCTAAGTAATGAACTACCCTGATGTGGCAAGTTGGTGATGTGCTTAGACCCCTGGTCCCATGTCCTTTAAGCTAATGATGATTTGGCAGTTTTCAAAAGTCTTTTATTTGGTTTCTGTATGAAACTAATCTTAGTGTTTTATCTACAGTATATGCCATTTTTTTCTATGGAATGGGAGGTTTGAATTAGAAACAAGTTTAGGAGAGAATTGCAACTGCTAGTGAAAGAAAAATATTTTCCCAATACGGGTTAATGAAATTTTTACACTGGTGGTTGCCAACACTAATTTAGTGCTACTGCTTACACCGGTAGAAGTTGTCTCATGGAGTCTTTTACTTACAATACAAATCTACTTGAAATTGCTTTGAACTTCAGTTTTTCAAGGCTTTAGGTAACCCCCAAACTGAATGTAAATATGTTCTGAATGCCACGTAATTTTAGCATAATGATGCTATTAATGGATTTAAAAATAGCTGAGTGTTTCTCTTCTGGATGTTTCAGCATATCTAGTCTTGCTTATCTTCCATGTTTTTAGTGCACATGCAGGTTCTTAAAATGGAAATTTAATTCAAGGACAAAGTAACATTTTCTGATGGTTGTTGGGTAACATGTGAAATGAATTACTGACTTTCATTTAGTTCCTTGTGATTGAGGATTGTCACCATGTAGGCTGTGACTTCACTGGGTCCAAATTGGCAATCTCTGCCGAGAGGTCACTGCTGACCATGAATGTGGGATGGGCAGTTCCCTGGCCAGAGGACCGGGCAGAAAGGCACTGACAGGTGAACTTGGGGCTTCCTGGGTGGGTGCAAACATCAGAAACTTTCAGTCCTAAGATCTGTAGACTCGTCACCTCTCACTTTGAGAAGGAAACAGGAGACACTGCTGAATGGCTTTAGTGGGAGCATTTTCAATGAGGTTGCTTGTCAAATTAAGGTGTTTTCCTTATGGATGAGAACAAATGTGTTAGCTGTTAAAGCTCTGAGAGCTTGTGAAGGATTGATAGCTGTGCTCTCTTTTATCCAAATCTGATAAACCTCACTAAGCCTATCCACTGATACTCTGTTAAAATTCCCATTTCTTCTCTGTTTAGAATCCTCCTTTATCTGTTTTCTCTTATCTCAGCAACACATAGTATCCTGACCTTTTCATTTTTTTTTTTTACCCTCTGCACGAATGTTTTTGTTTTCATTTTAAAAGAAGCTTCAGCACTGACTGTAACCTACAGCCCCTTGGAGCAGAGCACCCTGTCATAGCTAAGGCTGCACCTCTCACAGAGCTGACCAGCTTGTCTGTAAATAATACATATTTCTGGATAAATGTTTGGAAGGAAGTTTATTTGTGCTCGGGAGAATTTCTATGGTGAGAGCCTTCATGTGCAATAAACAATTGGAAGATGACTTGACGATACTGTGAAGGCATCCAGAAGAAAAACCCTAAGCTCTTTCTAAAACCATGTTAATAAAGCTACTGTCTTGAGCTAATGTGGTACTTTAAGCATATTCTAACTGTGGATACTCCTATTTCTTGATAGGAATGACTGGCTCTTAGTATTATAAGTCTTCAAAAGAACTTAATATGGAGTTTTATGAACATTATTTGAGCCTACATTTCTGCGTTGGTAATTTTTACTACTAACAATATTGTGCTAGTATCCAGCTACAGGAGCAGGGCTTGGTTGTGCTGAGACTTTGCAAGTGCCTGTCCCTATCTCAAAAGGTTCACAGTTCAGGTTAAGGGAGGATCTACTGTAGGAGAGGGAAACAATGATTATGATGGTAGAATCATCCAAAACTGTAAGAACAGTGCAAGTATATTATGGTTCTTCCTCCTATGTCTGGTTCTGGCCTCCAACAACTTGATTTCCAGTTAGTATTCTGGATTTTATGTTTATTGATGGATTTTTCTTCTCAGAATTATGTAATTGCTTTTTGAATCAATGTGAAATTTATCCAGCATAGTCAGTGTAGGCACTGGCACAACCAGCTGGATGTAGAAATCTGCTCTTCAGAAATTCATGGACTAAAGTGTAGAATATGAATAAGAAAATCTTCTGTTTGGGTTGGGCTCTCCTTTATGCTTTGTATCAGCCACATCTTTGGTTCATCATCTTGCATGAATGGAAATGAGCTGGTGCTCTACATCCCTCTCCTTTGCTTTTGGTCGCTGATGAAGACTTGCTGTTTCCATTGGCACACTGTGTGATCTGAAGAAGGTTTGTCACAGCATTGCTGAGAATATCTTTCCTTTAAGGAAGGAATTTGCAGTCTTGTGTGCTGTCCCTGTGTAACATTCTTTAGGCAAAGGGTTCAGCTGCAGTTAGCAAGCTCTGCATTTACCTAAAAAGAAAAAGTATCATCTCAAACATAAGTCAAATACTTCCTTTGAGTTCCTCATCTCTCCCTGCACAATCCAGCCCTGTAAAAAGCTAGCCTCAGGAGTAAGAAAAGCAGACTGTGTTCATCTGAAATCATCAGAGTCCTGTTGGCCACATCTGGAGTAAGAAACAGGAATTTGATAGGTGAAATCTATTAAAATAAAAGCTGCCACAGAGATGTGTAAAACAGCCTTTCCCAGCCTGTTAGGCCTGGTCTGGTACTAGTGTTAGGAAAGCAGTTACTCTCCTAAGCAGTCCAGGCACCCCATCATACTGCTTGGAAGCCGTTACCAGTGGATTGTATGGCACTTTATTGTTGTTGTTCACCCATGAACAAGGCAGAAAAAGGGTGTCATTTTCACTCAGTAAAAGAACTTCCCAAGGAAGGAACAGGAGTGTGAATTATTTAACTTGCAGTGGATAAAGCACCAGTGACTAGGGATCCAGATTTATGGGCTGTAATTGCACCAGGGATTAATTGCAGGTATTAATCCTTGCATGTAAGTAGCTAAGTACCTGTCTGCCTAAATCATATATTTCCAGCAGGTGGGTGTTAAGTCCACTGCTAACTTCCAGTGCACAAACCATTTTTAAAAATGGGAAAAAGTATATATACAAATTAAAAAAACCTGATTTTTTTCAGTTCTTTGGAGCAGAAGCAATTTGTGTCTTTACAATACTAAGTGTGTTGTAGACATAGGTCAGGTTTAGTCCTCTAAAATAGGCATCAACAGTTAATAATGCAAGAGCAGCCTTGAATTTGCTGGCTTGGAGGTGCTGACTTCCTCTCTCTTATTTCCCTGGTTGAGGTTTTCAGCTCCCAGTGTACCTAACCTTTGTCACAATTGATTGGACAAGCTTAGGAAAGCATTTACTGAGACGAAAAAAGAGAAATTAGATATGGGAGCCTGTAATTAAAGCATCACAGCTCAGGGTCAGGCTGGACTTTACTAACTACTGCAAAACTTGTTAAATCTCTAAGAGAAATATTAACCAGTGTTTTGTAGCTGCTCAGGAGCGCAAAGAGCATTTCAGCATGGCTTTAAAACAGAAGAGCTCCGTTCTATAATAGCTGAAATGGGCATTGCACCCCTTTAATACACACATTGCTTGCTCCTCCTGACAGGACTCTGGGATGGTCAACAGAGAGAGCAAGGCTCTGGCTCCCATCTCTTCTGATGGTGTTACTGGTTCTCACCTGGACCACTTCTTGCACCCAGAATGAAAATGGTGTTTGGCAGATGAGGACCTGGAAGTGTACAATTTTACCCTTTCCCAATAGTCAGATACAGTGAAATGATGTATTAATTGATACAATGATAGCATAATAAGCTTTTTCCTGTACCGTGATTTATTGTGCTTAGCTGTGGTACAGAGACAGCAATTAATGGGAACTTGTGCAGGTAACGAACATACTTATACTGCTCTCATAAAATTATCCCAGAGTGAAAGCCAGCAACTCCTGCAGGAGTCTCATGACAGTGACAGCATCATTACCAAGAGTATCTTCTTTTGGACCCTGGTCTTCCGGCTGTTCATTGCTGACCATACATCTCAGAAGTAGTTTGAGATTTTCAGCTGTATGATATGATATGATGTGATATGTCAGATTAAAACTGAACAAACCACGTAAAGTTTTTTGAGCTAATAAGGGAAACAACAGTAAGCACAGTCTCCCTCAGCCATAAGCCACACGTCCTTGCTGTAGTAGCTCACAGCCTTCACATTTCCATCATGTATCTATCACTTACAAGATCCTCAGGGCAGGAGCTTTTTCACTTACTCTTTTCTGGCAAAGCTCCAAGCATATGTGTGATTCTCCATAAAAAGCAGCAGTGCTTACGAATGAGGGGTCCTTTTCTTGGAGGGCCCAAATACAGAAAACTTTCAGGGTTGACTCTTTCTGATGCCTGCTCAGTAGCCCTCATGTCACCTGAGAATCGTTGGCAGAAGGCAGAATTTAAAGTAGACTAAAGCTGGTCTGATCCCTCCAACAGATCCACCTGGTGATGAGCCAGCTGAAGTGGGGAAATCACAAAGCTGATTTAAATCCACCTTCTTCCACATGGCTCCTGCACCTACACTCACACAAAGTGACCTTTCTGTTGATAATTAAATTGTTTTATCGTCTTTCATCATAGTCCTGTAACAATAAGGAGCATCATGTCATCTCAACATCATTTTCTTCTTCATGCAGTAAGAGGTACCTGTGTTTTGCATCTGAGTCACACTTCCACTGCTACCTGTGGGGGTTTGACCATACCAATTCTGTTCATTCCAAATCTCCACAGATCCTACTGAGAGGTTTTGACTTGGTGATAATGTAACATTCGTTTTGTCGTCCTTTGCAGCCTAATACATGCTTTCATTAAAGTTAGGAATTCTGTTCATTACCTGCATTAACAGGCTGCACAGCAATGTACTGTTTGTTCCTCAGCCTGCTCAGAGGGAAATCAGATCCAAAGGATCAGATTTTGCCATGTATCCTCCCTGAGAAACCCACCAATTTTAATGGGGTTAAAGCCTATAGTATTGCATTTCTGCCTGTAGAGGAAATATTTATCTGCTATCACTATTCATGTTCATGATTATTTCAGCATGTGATGAAAAGACACATGGCTAGCCTGAAACTCCTGTCATTTTATAGAAGGCAGCTGTGACTTGAGAACACTTGCCATGGTGGAGGAATCTAGAATTATTTCCAAGAATGGAAAGAAAATGACTATAGATTTAACAAATGAAAGTCCTTCATAAGTAAGATAAGGTAGCACAGCAATGATATCCTCTGGGCTTTACATGATGTTTAATTACTGGACAGCTGGAGGGATTAATGCCTGTGCATTATGCCCTGGCTCTCAGAAATTAAACATGTACAGCTGCCACTTTATCACTGCTTAAAGTATTAGAGCTCCTTCAAAAGCTGTAGTAATTGCAGAAAAATCCTCAATGTTATTTAGGAAAAATCTCAGCCCATAGTCATATTTGTCCTGAGTTCCTTCAGAACAAAACAGCAAGAAAAATTAGATTGGTAGTTACCTTTAATTGTACTGTTATGGGAAAAATAGAAGTAGTTGCATTTTAATATATTAGGTGCTTGTTGTAATTAAATATAAAATACTGCATGAACTTAGGTTAGAAGTAAGATAGTAATTGTGGAAGTCAAGAATTAAACCCTAAAACCATGGCTTAAGCTGTGCCAGAGCTCTACCTGCAAAAGGTTAGGGCAAAATGGCTTTGTTTTCCTTCCTGCTGTCCCTTGAGCTTAGGTTTAAAAAAGAACAGGAGCTTGTAATGTTCTGCAGATGGAGTTCTGCAGTACCAAGCAGTGCCTTGCTCACCACAGCAGGCTTTGGTGATGGCCTCTGCACATTTGCTCTGTGCTGATCCCTCAGTTACAGATAAATTGTCTGTATCAGTATGTTCCATGAATAATTTATTCTTTAGCACATAATAGATGAAAACACAATATAAAACCAAGACAGTTTAGTATTTGGTACTTTTACAAGGTTTCCCTGAAGGTACACTGGGAAAAGCAATGAACACACTGTGAGCACACTGTCTTACACAGAGAGACAGGTCCTACACACCCCAAATGATGATTTTTCACAGAATTGAGGAAGAGTGGTGTGAAAGAACTGGGTTTATACCAAGATTTGTGGATAATTAAAACGAAAGCTTAATACTGCTGGGACTGCATGTTACCTGTGCACACACACAAAAGATTTTATCTTGCTGTTCTTTCTGTACTTTAGCTAGAGAACTTGTCTCTGATTCTTCTTTCCAGTCTCACATGTCGTACTGTCAGAGGATCAAAAATTGGCCTGTAATTATGTTTATCTTCAGGGCAGTCTATCTTTCAACAGTTAGAGCTCTCGGAGTTGAAACAGCCAAGAAATAGCATTTCTTATTGCCAACTGTGATTGCATTTCATGTCCCTGAAGTGCTTTCTTCATAAGAATGGAGCTGTAATTCTGAGCCTGTTCATCCAAAAAGCAAGAATCTGTTTAATTTTATTAAGGGAAATCTTCTCTAACTGTCAGTGCCAACGATCGTGTTACGGTGGCAGAGACGTGGGTAGAAGTTCCATCCTTCAGTGGCCATGGGTACATATGCGTTACGCTAATTAAGCAGTGCTTAACAGTTATGCTTCCTGAGCATATGATCTGAAAACTGAATCAAAATCAGCTTGAACTCAGTACAGTCCTACGCAGGAGAAGGACCATGCAGTGTTTGACGCAAAACCAAGGAAAAAGCTGGTTTATGATTCATGTTAGTGGATAAAACAACATCTGAAAGCTTAGTGGCAGAAATACACTATTTTCATACAGAGGAAGACACAATGGGTGGATTAGCTTTGCTTATATTTTACAAAGAAATTTGTTTATTTGATAAAGTATAACTGGCAAGGTTTAGCTCGCAATAAAATACACTTCAGTCCACTTCTTTTTTTCCAACAAGTTTGAAATAATTGCTCGTGTTGTACAATTGATTCTCCACATCAGCCTAGATCCAGCAAAGCGCTGCTTTTTATTTCAAAGCCCTAGAAACTGAAGGGCAAATCCTAATGCCATAGAAATCTCACTACTATTAAAGTGAGTGCAGTTAGCACACGGCCCTTACACTTTTAATTGCAGTGAATGTCACTCAGTGCTTAAATTTTCCATTTGAGTAGAAAATGTAGGACATGATGATTGCCGTTCCTTTGTGGGATGGTGGGTACATTATGTGGGTGCGTTGTTTACATCAAATAATAGCTGTGCCCCCTAATATCACATAACTGAAAATAATTAGGGGCTGGTTATTTCCTGAAAAGCCTGTCAGTCTCTCCCCCTCCTAAAACCACCGCGGTGGGCTTGTCTTTATACACTTGGTCAATGTAGCACGTGCTTATATTCATTACCTTGAATCTGCCAGTTGTCTCACTGTGTCCTCGAGGCTTCTTTTTTAGGGTACTCTTGTCTTTTATTTCAGAAGCATCTTTTAAATTGTTACTGAACCCACATTAAAACTCACTTTGGGTCGCTGTTCCTAGAGAAATGTGAGAGAGCTGGGTAAACTGAGGAGGGGTGAGATGTGACAGCTCTCAGTGTTTCCTTGTTTTGTCTGTGCTCCAGAAGAGTTAGTAGTGTTAAAAGTTCTAAATGCAGTGAATATTTAATTTTAATAGTGAAGCAAACTGCAATAAGAGATACCTCCTCTTACAGAGAATTCCTATCAAGCAAAATAAATTAGTGGAAGTGGAGATTTTATGGGGCAGTGACCTCATTGCTTGCAAGGTGAGCACTGTTTTTTCCCTCATTACTCAGCTGAGTTAAAACCTGTGAGCCCTCAGCTGCTACAGCTACCACATTATCATGCTGAAGACAGGTTTTTCTCTCTGCCTTACCTTTTTGGCCCATTGGCTCAGAAATGTATCCTGAGGGGTGGCTGATGGGGCTTTCCCTTGCTCTGTTTTTCATTCATTGGCTTGTGCAGTGATTCCATCAGTGAAGAATTCTTTTTTTGTTGTTTTCCTTTTTCTACAAGTGCTCTGAGGTGTGCACAGTTTTCATGACGAGAGAGTAGCTCCACAAGCATTAGCAGTGCATGTAGCTTTGTAGTGTCATTTGCTGCTCCCCTGTTCCTTACCTGCATTCAGTAACAGTAAGTATTGTAGATTGTTACAGACCTCCAGGATTGCCTTTTTAGTTATGGCAGTGTAAAAGACTTGATTAATTCTGGTGGAACAGTTCAGTTTTATAGCTGGTTAAACTGGTGGTATCCTTGTGTTTGGGAAAGTGAGGATAAGGAGGTAGTGGCAGGCCAGAGACATAGCTGTGGGCTAACAGACATGGGTTTGAATTCCTTGCCTTTCCCAGTCAGAAAAAAATGGGGCTTGCAAATTTTCTGAGAGTAAAACAAATTGCCATCATTTGCCAGTGAGATCCACAGGAGGTGTCTTGGATTTTAGCAAAAAGCAGCACAGTATCAACCTTAGACATCCTGACCATTCCTTTTTTTCCTCCCAAACTGCTTTATTTTATCCCTAAATCCCCTACACTGGACTCACTTGTTCTTATTTTGAGGTCCTTTTCAGTCATTTAAACTAGAGGAACCCGTGATAAACTTCCTAACACTTTCCTGAAGTAAAATTGAGGAGACTGCAGTAGGAGTCAGTAACCTAAGGTGAAAGACAGGGAAGAAATTCAGAGTATGCATACCTGTTGTGTGTAAGCTGCTTCTCTTCGTAAACTGTGGGGTCATAATTAATTCTATTTTCAGAAAATTAAACCACTCAAATGAATACATGATTCTCAGGAAATACATTCTAAATCAGTAAATACATTTTTGAACCAAGTATTATTTATCAGCAGGTGCTTTGGCATCTGGTTGCTTCATTATAATTAACTAATAGTATGCAAATACTGCTGCAGAGAATGGAAAAATAACCCATTTGTGTTTGGGGGGAGCAGTGTGGCAAAGGCAGTGAATACATGCAAATATGAATTTGCAGGAGTGCGTGAGGTGGCTCCTTAGCTACATTAGTGATTTGAACAATATCAGGAATTACTATTCCTTCTGCAGTCTTCATCTGTATGGGCTTTTTCAGTATCAATCACCATAGCAACAACCACCGTTAGTAGTGAGACTGCAATTCAGCTGCATTATTCCCTCCATGGGAGGCCTATCATTTTTTCAGAGCAATGCACTTCAAGGTCATCTTCATTTACCTCCATCTTCCTTCCTGGAGGACAGCTTTCCATGGGAAACTTTTCCTTCTAGGCATGAATCCATGCTTTAGAGACTGGCATTTGACCGAAGATTTGTATGAAATACTCAGATATTTGGTAAGCACCCCAATTGTCTGCAGACAGAACAAATAATTTAGATACAATTAAGCCTGGAAATAAATACTAGTTAAGTAAAACTAACATGTTGACAGCATTGATAACTGACCTGAGAATTCCAACTTAATTTAGCCTGTCCAGATGCTGTGACCTCCTTATCCATGGTCCAGCTCAGGGATCAGTTTATGTTGGCTGTAGTAGCTGGGTTTGTACTCTGTGCAGAATACCTGGGCAGGTGGAGCTAAGGTCTTCCACTCCTGCAGCTGTGTGGAGACCTCACAGCTTCTCCTGCCAGTGTTGAAGCAGTGATAAACCAACAGTAGATCTCTCCCTCCCCAATGCAAATGTTAATATGTGCAAATCATCCTTTGCCTTCTTTAGAAGATCCATCATCAGATTTAAGCAAACCAGAAATTTTGAGCCACACTTTCTTTGAGTTGCTTTGGGGGATGGTATTAGAAAAGTGTAGTGCAATAATTTGTCTTATTTTCTGGTCCTCAGCATCAGTAATTGCTGTTACCCACTTTGCTACAAATTTTACCAAATAATTCTTTCTTTAAGCCATTCATGTAACTTCAAGTGGAACAGACTTTTTTGAAGGAGAGATGAATTAGGTACCCAACTCTTACTAGAAAGGTAGAAAATCTTTAATTAAAGATTAGCAGTGGCAGCAGTTTTAGTCCATTGCACATAATTCCCAGCTCCTATTAATGTTGAAAGTCCTATTTATTTCATATTTTGAGCTTTATCCAGATTTGAGGATCCATTCTTGGTAGAGATGTCCATTGTAGAAACGTTGTTACATACAAATACACATTTTTTTGGAAATTACAGTTTCAAAGAGTGCCCTGTATCCTTAGAGCATTCTGCTTTTCTTTGTAAGCACTTAAAAAATACGTGGTAGAATTATCTGTATTTTTTGGTGCAGCACCTAAGCTATGACTGTCTCTGCTGCACCAGACTAAGTCACTAAAACCTCTGGTTAAATCCTGGATCTGGGCAAAAGAGGACCAGGCAGTAACTCTACAAATGCAATCTATCTTTTTTTTTATTTATTTATTATTATTTTACTTCCTCTGTCCAGAGACTGCTTCTGCTCCACTCCTCAAGAGATGTGACAAGGCTGCAGCTGAAGGCTATGAGGCAAAAACCTGTGACAGTTGTGCTCTGTGCATTGGCATACAGTACAGGGCAGAAACTAGTGCAGAACACCTCTGGTGTGTATTGTCTATAGGCCAAAGCACATGCACACTATCATTTAGATGTGATATTTTGCTTCCTAAAAGTGTAAAGACCCTTAATGGATTACAGTACTCTACAGAACTGCTTTTGTAATTATGCTTGTTTACTGCTCTGAAGCCTGTTGGTTAAACACTTCTTGACAAACATTTCCGAGATCCCTACTGGGATCACTTCATGTTTGAAGTAGATTTTGCACCTTAGAGCATGATATTTATTCATTTCTTTGGCACTAAGGAAAGCAAGCTAGTACTTGTTACCTTTGTTTTGCACAAATAAGCTTACAATAGGACAGATAGCAAAATCAGAGAACGCAAACAAATTGCCCAAGTCAAAGAAAAAACACTCCAGTGATCATTTAATTACTATTTGCACATTTTCTATTGAATGCTCTGGAGGCAGTGAAATGCTGTAGTGATGGGACAAACATAGGTACCCTGACAGATATATGAAAGGAGATGTGAAGTAAGCTGTCCCTGGGACTTTACTTCCCCATCTTCATCTCTCCAGGCACTATGTATGAAAACTTGTAGTGCTGCTTTTTATTAGGTTCTTCAAACCAGCACCAAAGCATGCAGCAGGGACCCTGAAGAGCAGAAGCATGCTGGCTCCTGTGTAGGTACAGAGGGATTGTAAGCAGCTTTTCTCTTCTCTTGCCTGTTTGTGCCAGAGCAAGTCCCCGAGTGGCTGGAAGCTGCAGACTTTGCTCTATCCTGGCATGCCCTGTGGATTTTAGCTGTCGGAGAAGATAACAAAAGGGTGAGAGGGACTGGATTATCTGCCTTCCCAGCAGGAGAGCCAGCAGCACACAGTGTCTCTGCTGGAGGCATGTGTGACCCAGAAGGAACCGTCCCATTGAGCTGGCCTGAAGGTGGTCATTAGGTCTGGAAAGGAACAAAAGGAAATTTCTGTTTCTTGAGTTCTCCAGGAGGTGCCTGGAGCAGCAATTCTGTAGTGAGGGACCACGTCCTCCCATTTGGCTGCTGGTGCATGCACCGCAGTGGCCCCTGTGACACCTCTGGTGGCCGTCCAGCAGCCTCCTTGTCATGGCCCAGTGGTAGCAGCCCATCAGGCTTACTGGTTGTCCCAGCAGCGTATGGCTGCTGTAACTGCAGGCAGGAAGAGCTGAGCACAAAAAGCTGCTCTGGGCTTTGTCCCAGTGCAGGTGGTGCCCAGTCAGTGCTGGTGCCACTGCCCCTGGCTTTAGCTGCACGAGTGATTTGCAGAGACTGATCCCCACAGAAAGATGCAGTGGTGGGAAAGGGGAGTTAGCAACAGCCAGACTGCTGTGCTTGTTCAGTGGAGGGAGAACTTGTGGTCTCTAGTGCTGTCATCAAACTGAACTTAAATCTTAAAAGAGAAATAAAATAATCACGACCATGCAATTTTTCTTCACAAGCTTCACTGAGAAAGTTCTCATGAGAGGTTACAAAAACTGAACTGCTTCTATTCTGTGGCTGCGATTATCAGTAGTTTTGTATCTGTGCTGGGATTTGTAGGTGCAGAGGAGGAGCTTTGGTGCAAACTTCCATTGTCTGTATCCCACACATATGTTTATCAGTCGCTAATTTGCCAATGCAGCAGATTTCTGAAGGGAAACGAATACAGACAGAAGGAGGGAGTGGAGGTGGCACCAGGAAAACAGTGAGGGGAAAAAAAGATGGGCTCATTACAGTTGGGGGAAAGGAAATTAATGCACATTTGGAGTGTGCAATTCATTACAACCTTGCCAAAAAATTAGAGATCAAAGGACTATGCAAAATTTTGCTTACAGATCTGAGATTCATCAAAATAATGCCAGAAAAGCAATTTCTTCTTCTCAGCCTTGATCTGTTACAGAAACTGTACATAGCCCTAGAAATACTCCTGTTTCTCACCTTTTTTTTAAATAGATTGATAAGATTGTAACTGTTACCTTAAATTTTCACTTGGCAGTTCCATATTATGCATCATCTGAAGAAAGTGTTAGGTTATACAGCTGTGCCCCAATCAGTAGGGTTAATAGATTATTTTATTTCTTGGCATGGGTTAAGGATAGAAAAGTATGCTCAAAGAAGAAAAAGAGCAGAATTTGGGTGAAAAATGGAGCATTTTAATGGTCTCAACTCTGCCATGCAAATGAGGGGGGTTTTAGATACTTCACCACCACACTGTGCTCAGATCTCAGGTCCTGGTGAGAGATTCATCTCCTAATATTAGTTGTCTGATCGCAGTTCCCTCTGCATGGAGAGGAGAAATGTTAGCCCCTCCAAGGGACAGTTTTTATCCCAAGGTAGGTGACAGGAGTTGCCTGTTGGGGGCATCTCTCTGTATCTAAAATCCTATACTGAGTACAGAAGGAGCCTGACCAACCCACCTGGAGCAGACAGCACTTGGGTGTCTAACACTAGGTGCTCCATTGGTGACCACACACTGTTGCATTTAATTGTTGATGTCAAGTTGGGCACTCAACAGTGCCAGATTCTCTTTAACATTTATCCCTCTTGGAGGCAGCTCGGGTTGTAGCGAGTGCGTGGTAGTATTGCACCAAGGAAGGCAAACTGCTTTTCTTTCTAATTAGGCAGATTGCTACTCTGGTAGACACAGTACCATCTGGGAAACCTGGGACTAAATGAGCAGAGCACAGGGCAAGAGGAGAAGCATGCGTATTGTCACTCTCTGGTGTAAAACCATGGACTGTGTAGGCTAACACACAGAGCCCAGCAAGTTTGCAAGCTAGAATGTAAATAAGTATGTGTTCTTAATTGCCAGATAGATAGAGTTTCATTGCCAGGTGTAAACCAGATGTAATATTTCAGTAGAATACCACTGGGTTCCTGTTGTTGGCTGAAAGCTGGGATGTGACCACTTCTTCAGAGATTCTGCTGCTTTCCAGGTGCACTTGCTATTGCAGCAATCGGCATCAGCTGAACTGTGTGGTTTATCACAGGGGCTCTGCACATACAGCAGCGAATAGTTCTGCTTCTGAAGACAACAAGACTCCCAAGTGCAATGTAAAAAAGTTTACTGTAATTTATTTGTCTATGTTTATTGTACTTGTCATTTACCAAAGCCTTAACTTCCCTGTAGATGACTGAAACTGCAAAAGCAGAATTCTCTTTTTAGTGACCACCTAAAAGTACTCATAGAGAATTTCTTCCAGGGCTTTGGTTCCCCCACACCGTAATGAAATGAAGTAAAGTGACTGTGAAGTGCACATCTTTGGAGTACCTGAAAGTTTAATTTGAGGAGGCTTCTCTGGTTCAGCTGTCCATTAGGCTTGCAGAGGAGAGTGCTCCACTCAGCTTCCTCTCTGACAAACGCCTCATTTGTATGTTAATGTTGAGTTGTGGTTTCCAGGGAAGGCATTCAGTGTGTTGTAAAGGGCCTTGCTGGCAGATTGCAGCTAAATTGATGCTCGACTCACTAAATATTTACCCTACACATCCCACTTAATATGTCCAAAACCAGGCACACTGTGAAATTCTGAAACCTGATTCCGTGCTCGTGCAAGTCAGGATGCTGGTAATGTCAGCACGGAACAAAGCGAAACACTGTGCAAGTCCACCAGTGCACACCAGCACAGCTCCAGCCTGCTCTGCCATCTCCCCACTCTGTCCCTGCTGTCACCCATGCACCAGGGCTGGCCTGGCAGCTCTTGCCTCAACACCTGCGGCTGGCCCTCTGCTTCTCCTACCTGCTGTTGCAGCCCTGCTGCCCCTTCTTCTTCAGGGCTGCCCGTGGCATCCTGTGGCACAGCTGGAGAGGTGACCACTGCGTCTTCACCAGCTCCTGGCCATGTAGTTTACCACTGGGGAAAGTGTTTTGGGTTAGGACAGCTGAGGTAATGCTTTTGTGCCCTCACCCCTCACCTGTCTCAGACATCCCTGGTGTGCACAGTGGTGAGGGGTAGGTTGGAGACCTCACAGCTCACCATTTTGTTTTTATTCCCAAGCCTGTTCTCCCAATGAGTTCCAGTGCAGTAACAAGTCGTGCATCTCCATCATCTTCGTGTGTGATGGTGACAATGACTGCGGGGATGGCAGCGATGAAAGAAAATGCTCCCCTCTGACCTGCAACCCCAATGAGTTCCAGTGCAACAACAGCGTGTGCATCCCGGAGCTGTGGGTCTGCGATAACCAGCCGGACTGTGAGGACCAGTCGGACGAGTCCATAGAGAAGTGTGGTTATGATGCCAAGGCCCTCAACACCTGTGCAGCTCACGAGTTCCAGTGTGGCAATGGGGAATGCATCCACCTGAACTGGAAGTGCGATGGGGACGAAGACTGCAAGGACAAGTCTGATGAGCAGGATTGTCGTGAGTGTCTGCAGGGGTAGGGCCGGGCTGAGGGCTCCCTTTGTGGGGGAGAGGGGCCAGAGGGCTGCTGGGGGCTGTGTTTTAAGGCAAGTTTTTGATGTCTGTGCAGCAACTGTGTGCCTGACAAAGAGCATTTGTGTCCCAAATGGCATGGCTGGGTGCCCAGCCCAGCAGGGTCAGGTATATTCCAGACTCCTTTTATGCTTTTTCCTTGAGGATTCAGAGAGGAGGCGCAAGAGCTGTTGGATGGTGCCGTGCCTCAGAAGAGATCTGTTTCACTAGGAAGACAGGAATGGAAAATGGGAAATAATGTTCAAAGCCCTTGGGCTGCATGGTGGAGTCACAGCCTGGAGGTTAGAAGCCACAATGCTAAAGGGAATATATGATCAGCAGAAAAAAAATAATTAATGTTCTGCCTCTGAAGTTAGAGAATGCTGAACGAGGCGGTCAAGAGCAGAACCCCTGAAGAATCCAGGCTGAAATGCACTTTGAGCTTGACTTGATAAAGGCACAGAGCTAATAAATAATGGATTTCTTTTCAGCTTGGCTTTATGCATTTAACATGGTGTTGTTGGTGTGCATGGTATTCTGAATGTTTCATCCATTTTTAGCTACTAAACTGTTCAAGCTGGTCACTTAGTCTGAGGAATGGGGGAGAGAGAAAGAAGAAAATAAGAGCAAAATGTTTGCTAAAATATTCATAATCACGAGATTGAAGTAAAATAAAATATTTACATAGCTGTATATATTTAGCAAGCTCTGACACTGGGCCACCTCTGGGGAGGAAGGCAGCAACCAGCCACAGAAATGAGGCAGTTTTGCAGAGGTACCTAGGAACACCATAACACACTGAGTTGAGGCTGGTGAGCTCAGAGCAGCTGTGTGGGAGAGCCCTTCAGGGCTGAGCCACAGGTAACCCTGTTAACTGTGCCACAGGTAACCCTGGAGCTGCTGTGCCTTTAAAAGAGCCAAGGACTCTTGAAAGAGAGTGGGAGCTGAGTGGGAGAAGCCAAATGCATTTTGTTAGCAAGAGAGCAGCTTCAGCTGCTGGGTGCAAGGGTGTCATCGCTGTCAGCTCCCTTCTGAGTAGGGATGGATTAGGTAGGATGTCTTTTCCTTCATCTCCAAGAAGGTGACACAGGAGCTGACTGAGCTCTTGGACAGCAGGTACCCAGGCAGTACTTCCAGTCTGCAGCAACGCAGGGACAGTGGAGTCAGGAGACAAAGTTGGTTCCTGCCACCCATTTCAGTATGAAGTGACTGCAAGAAAGCCAGGCTGGAGCATGGCCGATGGAGATGTGCACTGCTAGCTGGGACATCCTGTGTTGTTTGGTGCCTGTTCCCATTCTGAGACCTCCTGCAGACAATCCTGTACTTGTATCCCCTCTGAATCAGGAGGCAGAGGCTGGGCCTGCATTACGAGCACAGGTAAAGGGCTGGTGTGTGGTGCAGGGGACGCCCAACAGAACTGATGTCTGTCCCATTCCTGCAGTGACTCATTTCTGCAGTGACAGCAGCCTGGCAGGGTGGCTGAGTTTAAGCAGCTCAGGAGAGGTAAAGGTGAGCTCCCTTCTGTTTCCAAGTGCTGAAAGAGGGGAGCACCTCACAATTGATGCTTTCCAAGGAAATGTCTCTAAAATTTCAATCCCTGTTATTCAACTTGAAAGGAATTTTTTAAGTCTTTTACAGGCCCCATTTGCTTTGACACTGCTGGGTGAGAGGAGTGGGACTGTGCCCGTGTACCTTGCTGAGGTAGAGGGAACACTCTGTTCCCCAGCTTCTGTCCTTGATCTGACAGACACCAGCAATATCCAGCTGAGCTCAGACTGAGACATGAGGCCCAAAAGGAGCAGGGCTCTGACAGCATCCCTCAGCTGCAGAGCAGCTCCACCAAGTAGCACCTGCAGATACACCCTGGGGCAGAGGATGCAGCTGGACACCGCTGCAGCGCAGCACAGTGCTGACAACCAGTGGAGGAAGGAGGAAATGTGCCAGAAGTGACGAGACAATTCTGTCTCTGGCTGGTGGAGATTTAGCAGCCGAGGTTTTTTCCCAGGGAGTCTCAGTGCAGCACAACGTGCAGCTGATCTACCCTGGAGAGAGGAGCGTGGGAGCTGCTTCTGCTGCTTTCAGCCCTGTGGGCCAGGAAACAGCAGGATTCAAAGCCCCATGTTCCAGCTACTGCAACGCTCTGTACAGAGTGCCTGGTTCTGCCCTTTACACCCTGGTGCAAACTAGGAGCTGCTCCAGTGCCCCAGAGGTGCATAAGCCTGGTGCTGTTTACACAACGGGGAGGGGAGTCTCTAAGGCTGTAGCCAGGAGAGGACTTGGGGCACTGAGTGCTTGTGTAACCAATGGGTTGACTGGGTCAGAGTCAAAACTAATGCTGATTCCCCATCCTAACTGCAGCCATTGCTTGGGTGCACCTGCCCGTGGTAAGAGTGTGACATTGGAGAGCTCTGGAAACTCTGCATCATTGTTCATTTGTTGGACTGAAGAGTTTAGGGATTGACCTTTATTATTTTTAACTCTCTTTCTGAGGTCAGTATCGTGTGGCACACGGGGAGTTACAGGTGTCTGACACTGCTCCATCCCCTTAGCAACTGGGATGGCACCAGTACCACTAGGTTTGACTCCATTAAAACTGCAGATAGCAGCACTACGCCTTCCCTCGCGAATGGGAATCGTGGGATTTGCACTGTATGAAACAGAGGGATGGGAGTTAATGCTTTAAAAAAAATGTCATGAGGCCGTCACCAGTCATTTGTTACAATCATTTGGGGTGATAAAGAGTAGAGCAGAAATGAAGGGTGACAATTGGTGAACAGGTTTTGGCAGTGAGACAGCAAATAAATAGGAGAGAATGAATCATTTCAGGAAAGCTGTGTGAGAACATTGAGTGGTTGGGTTTTTCCCTAGCATATATATTCAAATATGTATGTATATTTATAAAATACTAGGTTCTATTTATTAGTCTCCAAATCTGGAATGGTTATAATTTTAAATGTCATTTGCAACTCACATTAGGGCATCCAGGAGGGAGAATAAATAATGGTTACAACTGACAGCTAGAAAACAGATCCCCTGAGACCTGACCCCACACTTTCGTGCCTCTGTCTCCCAATTTATAACATGGGATTGATGCATTTTGCAAATGCTGGGGTTTTCTTGAGTTTAAGTTCATGGTGGGGGAGGGGGGGACCAGAAGAGGCACAGGCTCAGACCTGGAATCTGGAATGTATCTGCTGAATTTGAGCAATACAGCTTTGTAGTCAGTACCTGTGAGTGTGAAGTGTGTCTGAATGTACCTGTTCATTTAGCAGGGGTTTGGTAAATTCTGTCATACTTGATTTGCAGAGCAGAGGAGATGGCTATAAACCCACTGAGATTTCACTGATTTGAACTCTCCAAAACAGCACAGCAATTTTCTGAACATCTGGTGCAAATAAACAGCGTAGCTCTTCCCTGTTCCTGGGATATCTCTCTGCTTTGGGAGTGGCCTGATGGAACCTGTTGTCAGCTCTGCCGTTGGTGCTGAGATGGGTTTGTGTCCCAGGTTCAGGATAACAAAGTTCCTGATTTCTCCCTTGCCCCACCAGCCCTACAGCTGTGGAATCAACTGTCTCTGGTGCCCGTCACCAGCTGAAGATGCACTAGAGCTAAGTGCAGTGGAGCAGTCATGAATCTGGATCTTGCATCCTGCGGGGTGCAATCACCAATAATGCTGAGCCTTTGTGCAAATGATACTTTATGGTACCGATGCTGGCTCACTTCATGTCTGTGGCTCTTCCCAGGTTCTCTGACAGTGGTAATTTCTGTATTGGAATCAGTTTGTCAAATTGTCAAGGCAGCTCTGCCACGCAGCTCTCGCCTCCCGCGCAGTAACATCAGTGCTGACCACCTCTAGCTATTGAGAGGCAGTGATTTTCTGTTACATGGTACCAGGATGCAATCAGCAAGATAGAAAGGTTAGAATCAAGAGCTCTTCAGGGTGCACTGCCTTAATAGGATTTTAAGAAGATGTCTGTAAGGCTGTCACCTCAGAAATAAGCTGCATAGCATGTCCCTGAGTGAGGAGCCTGTCTGCCAGTGAACTACAGGCTGCAGCCCTTTGCTGCCGAGCGAGTGCCCGTACTCTTTGTCAGTGCAAGTCTGGTCCCAGCTAGGGAGGTCTCTCAATGGAACCTTGGGAAGAGAAACGTGACAGCTTTTAGTGTGGTCAATGCAGCTGTTTGGTTTATTCTTTTTTCCAGCTTTGCTGTTTTGAGTCTGTAATAATCTGACCTGGGCAAATGAGCTTCAGGCTTGAGACCTGGCCTGACACTGTGGAGATGTTTTTGGCCTGTAACCCCAAGAAACACCAAGCCACCGTGCAGTGGAGCTCTTCTGCCTTCCAGTGGTCTGTTAGCTCATGGGCATTTAGTAACCTGACTGATCCTGTCTGTGTCACTGGCTTTGTCCCTAGTGTTGACCACACTGGCTTTGGCAGAGTCAGTGCATGTCTCTTGCCCATGCCCTTAGCCAGAACTTGTTTTGAAATTTATCTTAAATACAATTTTTCTGAAGGAAGGAGAGATGAGGAGCAGTTGCTGCTGCCTACCCAGCGCCACTCTGCACTCCTAGCTGGAAAGCAGCCTGGCTTCTCACATGAGACTGATACCCCGGAGGGGCTTCCACTGCCCATAGTTTTGCTGCCTGCTTGTTTCTTGTGCCTCACCTGAGAAGCTTCACTGCACGCACTGATTCTGACTAGAGCTGCTCCTGTGGGCTTTGGGGCTCTTTTCCCAAGGACATACAGGGTGATCTGGGATTGCAGAGGAGCACAGGACAGTGGCTGAGGCAGCTGCTGCCCCTTTTGCTTTGGTAGAAACAGCTGAGACTCTGTGACATTTGCTGATAGAAGGTGCAAGACTCCAGCAGTGTCAGAGGTACGTGGCTAAAAGGCCACAAAAGACTTGAGCCCTGGGTGGCTGATGCTTGAATGTGTTCTCTTAAAGCTCTGGTGACCTGCCGGCCAGATGAATTCCAGTGTGGGGATGGGACCTGTATCCATGGAGCAAAGCAATGTGACAAGGTGCACAACTGTCCCGACAACAGCGATGAGGCAGGCTGCGTCCAAGGTGGGTACAGACAGTTCTGCACTCCTCGTGCCCCGTGGTGTGAGCCTGGGAGAGCTGTGTGGCCATTGGAAAGGGAAGAGGCCTGTGTTGCTCCTCTAGGCCGTGGCAGGCTGTGTCCTGTAGAGAGTCTTAAGGTGTTCTGGCAGTGGGGTTGCTTGGGAGAGATGATTGTGCTGCATGACTTCAGAAGTTCCTTGCATGATACTCAGGCTTAATGGTCATTTGCTTAATTCCATCCCATTTCTGCTAATGACACCCTCTTGAAGCTTTATGTCAGGCTTATTGTTGTCACGAGCCTTGTCTAACTTAGTTGCTTTCCTCTCTTGCCCGACATGACAGAGTCAGCATGTGAAAGTCCCAGCAAGTTTCAGTGTAAGAGTGGAGAGTGCATTGACGGAGGCAAAGTGTGCGATTCACATAGAGACTGCAGGGACTGGTCTGACGAGCCTCTGAAAGAATGTGGTACAGTACTTGCCTTCTACGTGTTGCTCCTGTTGTAACTGCCTCCCCTCTCCTCCATCTGGTGCTCACAGCTTTGAGTGTAACCACATGTAGCTGCTAATGCTATTTCTCACTCTGCTCCTCTTTCCTTGCCTTTATTCTCTCGTCACCCTTCATATGAATATAATTAGTAGCCCAGTCTGATCATCTGTAAGTTTGAACTGTGCCCTCCTCAGCTCAGCTTTTATTCTTGGAGGGATGTATGAACTGAGCACGGGACTGGGAATCAGGAATTCCCCCTCTCCCCAGATACTAGCATCCTCCTTAGCACAGACCAGATTATTTAGCCTCATTGCCTAAATTATCTTTGAATTGTAAGCTGATGATAACGTCATAAAGATTTAGCATTGGGAACATGCTTTGAAGGCAAAAACCTGTGATTGGCAGCAATCACTTGAGAGATTATTTCAGTCATTTATGGGTTTTACATGTTGTTGCTGTTTCCCTTAGCAATGACAGCAGGTTGTGCTCTGCAGTGTCCTGCCAGCTGCGGGCTGGTGAGAATGCACGTGGCACGAGAGCCAGGTCTGCAGTGGGGCTGTCAGTCAGCAGAAGGGAAAGCCCAGGCCAGAGCTGTGCTGCTCTCCCTAGGGCAACCCCTCTCACCTTCCCCACTGGGCAGAAATGCCTCAGACAGGCATCCTGTTCCATGACAGCATGGAGCACCAGTAGCGTGGAGCTCAGTGCCTGCCTCTTAAATAACTCCTGTTCAGGAAGATCTGTCAGTGTTTCCTCTATCAGACAAGAAGTGTGTGTGCACCTAGTGAGGATGCTCTTACCTTGTGCTTTCAGTGCGCCCTTGCTTTCTCCCACACTAATCCACATCTCCCTGTCTTTCTGAGTGGGTGTTGCAACTTGTCTGTCTGTGGAGGTCTCCTAACAAAGCTGGCAGCCCAGTTGATCGTGGGAGACTGGGCAGTGGCATGGCACAGCTGGGCTTGGTGCTCACCCTTATGGCAGTGCCATGGCTGGCTTGTTGGAGCCCCAGACTGGCAGTGAAGTGTCATTTGAGTTAGGAAGCTGAGCAGAGAGTTACCCCCAAAGGAAAGGTGTTTCTTTACACGTGCAGAATGATGTGGATTGCTGTGAGTGTAACACCCATGCACGAGTAGTCCAGGCTGGAGGTGCAGGACATGCCCCTCATCTGGGTGTGTTAGACACTGCAGCGCCCTCCCAGATTCCCAAAAAAAGCACAGCAGAAGACAGAACATCACTTGTCTTATTTTGGGCAGGCAGTGAATATACTGCTGAAGTTTGGGTGGTGGGCAGCAGCTGCCCGAGAACAGGCTGATGGCTCTGCCTGGCTCCTCCTCAGCTGCGGTTGAGAAGTGCAGCAAGTGACCCAGCGTTGATTTACAGTCTCTAAATCCATTCCACAAAGCACCTCTGAAAACATGGGTATCATCTGAGTGAGGGTTTGCTTGTTAGTCGAAACAGCCTTTGTAGTGTTTTGCAGAGAGCAGTTGTGCATGTTTGTGGCCCAATTTGCTAGAGGCCTGTGCAAATGTAGGAGTAGGTGATATCCATTAATAAACATCACTGAACAGTGCCAATGCACAGTGTGACTCTGTGGACACCTTCTTGGAGCCTTGTGAACTTGCTCTATTAATAATGTATTGATATCTATGCGTGTGTGTCTTTGATAGGAAGCTGAAGGCATCCCAGAGCTGAGATGGGGTTCCTTCTGGCATGGTGTTTTCCTTGTCTTACTGACTTAATTGGCTTGTGGTTGTTTTCATTTTCTTCCAAGAGCACTGGTTTAATGGCTCTGCTGTGCTTCTCACCTGCAGTCTGCCAGGAAGCAAGAAATAAAAGATATATGAAAAATTTGCCTTTCAAATTGCATTACAGATTGAAACAAATCAGTTCTGCTTGTTCTAGTGAGTCCACTATCCCTGAAATCCCATGGCTTCTGCTCAGCAGTCTTACTCAGGGAGAGGACTTTCTCTTGGCCTTGTGTAGGTTAATTACAACAAGAAATGTTATTTCTGTCAGGAAACCAGCTTTCCTCAACCTCTCATTCAGTCCTAGTTACAAGGATCCATTTAGTCTGTTTTTCATTTCAGCACTTGAAATCAGGATCAGAGAGGTGGCCTTGGATTAGACAGAGACCCAGGAGATGATGGGGGCTGTTGCTTCATAAATTGCACACTTGGGCTGATGCAGGCTGCCAGCAGACTGTCATGTGGGAGGTGTTCATGGGAGGACTGTACCTCCGTGCTAATGGAGTATCTCTGACAGACTGTACTTTGGTGTTTTCTGGAATTTTCATATAGATAATTCCTTGGAGCTAGATGGGAAAACAGTACAGTACTTCAAAATAGCTCGCCCCTGGGAGATGAGACTCCCCCAGCATGAATTATTAAAGCTCAGAGAGACTGTTCAGAAAAGTCAACATGAACCAGCGTATGGGGAAGAAGGAGTCTCCTGGAGAGAGCCCTTAGGTCCCTTGGAAGTTTCTCACATGTGGCAGAACATGCTCAAAGCAGCAGCTCTCTGATGGGATGCAATGCAGAGATTCACATATGCTGTATCCCCAGGGCTTCCTGTTCATTTAGCCACTAGCTTTCAGTACAGATGATCCTACAGTGTTGGTTTGGAATGATAAAGAGCAAGAAAGTGATATGGTGCTGGCTTCCTATCTGTGAAGTCACTCATGTGCTTTCTGGGGCCAGGTTCTGGCTACCAAAAGCTGATAGATAGGGGAAATTTCTGAAGACCTCTCTTAATTTTATTCAGTCTTGCAACTAAAAGCCCTCCCTTATTATAAATCATCTGTACATCCCTTCCAGGTATTAACGAATGCTCTCTGAACAACGGTGGTTGCTCACACATATGCAAAGACTTGAAGATTGGTTATGAATGTGAATGCCCGCCCGGATACAAGCTTCTGGATAAAAAAACGTGTGGAGGTAATTTACATGCAAACAGCAGTCCCTTGTGTTTCACCATACAGAGATGTGATTATATTCACTTCAGTATTGCTCCATCACAGATGGTTTGATTTCAAGTTATTGATGGGTTTCAAACACTCCTTTCAGACATAGATGAATGTGAGAATCCAGACGCTTGTAGCCAGATCTGCATTAATTACAAGGGGGACTACAAATGTGAGTGCTACGAGGGATACGAGATGGACACCCTGTCCAAGAACTGCAAAGCTGTAGGTAAGACAACGCCACAGGCGCTTAAACTCTGCTTGCTCAACACCACAACTCCGATAGGAAAACATGCTCGCAGGGCTGGGGCTGGGGAAACAGAAACAAAAGGAAACTAGCAAAGCAAGCAAGCAAAGGCATTTCATTTCGAGCAGCACAGAGCTGCTGCAGTGATAGCAGATGCGTCTCTAGGCAAGAACTACTGATGGTGCAGATCAGAATATTTTAACAGTGTACAGAGCAAGATTGCAGTCACTAGTTGGCTGTCTGAAGCTGAAACTAGAAAAGAAAGTCTCTTGACAGGTGCTATTAAAAACAGCACAGCAAAACCATTTAGTGGTAGTAGTATTAAAAGGAAGAAAACATCCCAATTAAAGCACAGTAGGTGCCACCCTCCCAGCCTCTTACACAAATACCCACATGAACACCAGCACTTTGCTCGACCTATGGCACAGATGTCAGAGGGATAGGAAGTTGAATTGTGCAAGGCTGAGCATCAGTCATGCTGGGGGTTTCTTTAATGGAAATGGTGGGTCTCTTGGGGAAGGGTGAGCTACCTGCAATACAAAATTGCTTCTCTAGTGTTATCCTGCACACCGCGTGGCCTCCTCCCACCCAGATTCTATATGGTATGCACAGTGTCCTGCTGCCCTCATAAAGTCTGTTCATCTCACACCTGCAGTGAGTTACATTGACCCAAATCCTGGGACACTGATCTGTTTGTTGCCTGAGAGTCTGTGCTCGGAGCCCTGCAGTACAACATATACCAGAGCTGGAATCTTATCCCAGCTCTTCCCTCTCAGAATCGTGTTCCTCAATCCCCTTTTGTCCTTCCAGTGGAAAGATGCTCTTCGCTGGGATCTTCTACTGGCTACTGTTGGAGACAAACCAGTCTAACCCCCAAAAGCTGGTGCTGAGCCTCCCATCCTGTCCCTACCTCAAACAGGGAGGAGCACAAAGAGTGAACTAAAGCTTTAGCTGTTTGACTCCCAGCTTATTTTAGTGACGCTCAAGAACATAGAATAACAGACTGCTGCTTGCAGTGAGTGGGGATGTGCATCTCTTGGTCTGAGCACAGAGACAGAGGTGTCTGCCTCCTGGGGCACACTGAACAGCCATGGAGGCTAAGGTGCTGGCTGTGTCTTCTAAGTAAAATCCCTATTGGGTTTCCATATGTCCTGCTCTCCTGTCTTTTGGAAAATTCAGGTCAGCTTTATGCTTCTTAAGAGGCTGTGGCCTGGGCTGGCCTGAGATCACAGCTGCAGTAGCAGCATCTTCTGGCCTTGCAAAAAGAGAAGTGACCTGACTGAGCCCAAGTGCGTGGCTGGACTGTGAGAGTTCTGTATATATGGGACAGTCTAAAATTCCTCCCTGGCAACCAGTCCTGGCTTTGCTGGGTTCAGTGTGGCTCTGTCTGTGTGGTTTACACTTGCTTCTGGTGTGGTGTAAAGCTCCTTACAAAGCAGAACTGTGACAGTTCAGTTGTTGTTTGAATAAAAGCTGACTCCAGCCCTTGGGTCAGCTGATACAGTGACAAATGTGCTTATTTTCTGTGGCAGGCAAGAGTCCATACCTGATCTTCACCAATCGCCACGAGGTCCGTAAGATAGACCTGGTGAAAAGGGACTACTCCCGCATCATTCCCATGCTGAAGAATGTTGTTGCACTGGATGTGGAGGTGTCAACAAACAGAATATATTGGTGTGATTTGTTCTACCGAAAAATCTACAGGTAAGGGGCGAGCAAGGACATGTGGTTTGGTACCTTTCCAACCCGTGGGCCAGTCTGTACCACTGAGGGACAATCTGCTGAGAACAGTGCAGGGTACAGGGAACCTGAGGGCTTTTCTGCCCTTACTGGATTAGCTGTTCTGGCCCAGACTTTGTAAGCTTTTTTAGGAATTGGTAAAGAAATCAGGGACTTGTGCAGTTAACTGGTTTGATAATACAGGAAGGCTTTTCGTCAATAAGAGATCCTGCTGCATTTGTGCAATTACACAGACTTGTGTTTCCTCAATCACAATATTGCTGTGTGAGACTGCTGCTGTGCTGTGTGCTTGCTGAACGGGAACCCACAAAGGAATCGGCGTCTGAAAGCACAAAGGAGGCAAACGGAGGGAGCAGGGAGGGAGCAACACAGACACTGGCTGCCCACTGTAGTCCCTGGTAGACTGGATTTAAAATCACAGCACTTGACCACAGTGCACATTTTGTTTCATTCTCCCTCCTCCTTCAGCTGGCATCCATCACAGCATTACATACCAGGGCTTGTGGGTGTGCCCAGTCAAAAATGCATTTAATTCACGCACTGAAAATCCCCCATGTATATTCAGATTTGCATCACTATTGCACCCCATTGCAGCTCCTACAGTGATTTGTTCTGGATTTTAGCTAATGATCAGGCAAAGGTTGATTGGTTTCAGTGTGTGGGAGCCAGGCCAGGGTTTCTGCAGGCTGTGGTAGCTCCCATGCCACTGGCAGAGAAATTTGCTACTCAAGTAGCCAGGCAGGTACCCAGGGCAGGGCTGTGGGGCTCTGAAGACGAGGAGATGGTTCAGAGGCAAACTGGCTGCTGCCACTGTGTCTGATCCTATGGGCACAGGCAGGGTGGGCAAGGGCTCCGTGTCCATACACAGAGAATTATTCAAGACACACTGCTCCTTCTGCAGCTCTCTGGCAGTGAGTCAGTCCAGTGACAAGTCCTGTCTTTGCAGTGCCTACATAGACAAGGCGAGTGACACCGCCGAGCAGGTGATTTTGATCGACAGCCAGCTGAACTCTCCCGAAGGACTGGCAATAGACTGGGTCCATAAGAATATCTACTGGACAGATTCTGGAAGCAAGACCATCTCAGTGGCCACTGCAGATGGAAGCAGGAGGAGGACACTTTTCAACAGTGACCTCAGTGAGCCAAGAGCCATCGCTGTTGATCCCACCCGGAGGTAGGTGTGAAGACCACAAACACTCCCTTCACACCAACAAAGATATTCCAGTCTTTCTGCCTCTCTTACAAACTTGTGTGTGGCTCTCATCTCATCGAGACTGCAGGTGCCCTTTAAGGTAGATAGATCCATTGAACTTAAATGGGACTGCTGAGATGGTTCAGCTCTTTGCACGGCCACTGCTGTTGAAATTCTAAAAATAATGGTCAGGTCGTGCATTTGACAGGCCTGAGCTGGGCAGAGGCTGTGCTGGGAAATGAAGCAGTCTGACATACGGGCTGCATGGGTGAGTGAAGGCCACATACCTAGCAGACACACCAGGAAATAGTTTGCACGGGGTTACCAAGGTGAGATTGTGCATTCTGGTGGCAGAGCAGCCTGTGGGACAGTCTGTGGTCTGTCACTGAAGTGGGTGAGGGGCTTTGCTATAGCAAGATGAGAACAGGGCACCTCCTACTCTGATTAGTAGTGCAGATTTCTCACACTAGAGTCAAATTTACTGTTTTCTTGCATCTGCCTCTTTTCAGTTTCATGTACTGGTCTGACTGGGGAGACAAAGCTAAGATTGAGAAAGCTGGCCTGAACGGGGTGGGGCGGCAAGTGCTGGTGACTGACAACATCGAGTGGCCAAATGGCATCACGCTTGGTAAGTGCCAGGGTTAGAGCATGCACTGTGGCTGATGTAAACTTATTTTTATTGTTAAACAGGAAAATTAAAGTGGATATAGGCAAAGGCACCTGCACACAAAAATCCTGGAAATACTCGTCACTCACTGCTTAGCAACACGAGCAATTTTATTTCAGTAGCAAGCACAGGCACAGTCAGAACCTCATCCTGCAGGAGCTTTTGAGTTGCTTTTAGGTGTGCCTTAAGGCAAAGGGAAGTTTGGGGGGAGGACACAGAGCTGCAGCAACCCTTTGGAAGTCCAGGAAGCATCAGAGAGTCCTTGGTGCTACTGTCTCTGGACCTGGTCGTGTCTCAGGAGCAGTGTGAGGCAGGGGACAGCCTCCTCTGAGCTACAGCTGAACATGGTTAACACCGTGCAGATGTGAGGTTCTCTGCATGCTTTTATAATTGAAAATTCTGGCCATGACAAGGATGTTGGAGAAAATACTCCTACCAATGCATAATACTGAAGTGCTACTGCTGTGAACAAATAATGTTAGCCTTTAGTAATTAAGAAATTAATTAATGAATTGTTTAATTACAGAACTTGTTTTGTGTTGGCACTCATCCCCTTGCATTCTGTTTAGTGAATCTTATCCAAAATGAGTTAATTTGCTCCAGGAAGAGAAATTCAGTGCTTAGCATTGTAAATAACATTGGATCCTCCCTTCCCACTCTTCCCTGCACCCTCCCCAAAACCTGTCTGGTTGTGGTAGCAGTGTCCCCAACTCCAGTGTTCCCCCTGCCTGCAGCACAATAAGGGTTTCCGGACCCAGGATTCTTCTTCACTGACAATGTGTAAATCACACGAGTATTTCAGGGAGGTTTTCATTTGAATCCCAGTTGTTGTCCTCCAGCAAGAGGCCAAGGACTGAATAGCCTTGAGAAGGGAAGAAGTGCACAGGCACTGATGGAGTGACTCCTGGAAGCCCAAACTGCTGCTGGCCTGCTCCTGCTCCTCCTGGTAACAAAAGAACCTCGTTGTACAAAGCTGTCAGTCAGGCGTTCCCCACACACACACACCAGAATGTTCCTCCTTTTTAATCTTATTTATAGAGTCTTATCCCAGCATATCTGGGCACGGATTCAAAATCAGAACTAGTGTTAAAAAAAAAAAAAGCCCAATAATAAACAGATTAGTCATGCTGCCAGCAGGAGAAACATGCTGGGCAAGAGAAAGAGAGTTGCAGGAGCTGTGTGTAATTTTGCTTCATTGTGTTTCACTTCTCAGATTTGCTGAATCAGCGTCTCTACTGGGTAGACTCCAAATTGCATTCACTGTCCTGCATTGATTTCAATGGCAGCAACAGAAAAGTTCTGATCTCTTCTGTTGACAATCTGAGCCATCCTTTCGGCTTAGCAGTGTTTGAGGTAAGAGTTGAAAACGGATGCAGAACAGACTGAAGGCTGCGAGAGGTCTCAAAGCTCTTCTTGAGTAAAAGCTCTGCCTTTGCATAGAGCAGAAAGCTCAGCGAGGGCGTTCGCTGCTATAGAAACCGATTAACCTGGTGTGGGTTCAGCGAGGAAAATTGTTTTCTAAAGCCCTTAATCAGAAGCAATGCATTGTCTCATGTTTTTGCCTGATGTAGTACCAGCTGCTTGGCTCCCTGTCACGGTGTGTGTCAGCCTCCCTTTTCTCCTCATTTCATTTAACTAGGTTGGCTTTTGACTCTGCAAACCCCCTCCCTTAAAAACCTTATTCCCCCCATGCAGTGTGTGCGGTATCTGGGCATCTAACTGGGCACGGGTTTCCCTAAGACATTGCTGCTCTTTAGTTTTATCCTCATCAGGAATGTTTGGAAGGATCTCCTGGGTTATTTAACCTTTGTACAGTCTTCCTCATCTGAGCAGCTGGCCAGAATAACAGACAACCCTTTTGCTTTTGATAATTTGCCCTCGTTCTCCAGCAGTGTGGCTTTCCTTCGTGAAATACATGTGCTTTTTAGCAGCATGCACAGCTGATGGAGCAACTAAATACTGTTTGAAAGCAGCAGTTCCTGTGTACATCCTTGACCAGTTACTTTGTACCTTCAGTCATAGTGTGCCACACAAGAGATATTAGTAAAAAAAGAGAAATAGATGCTCATCTTCCAGGTGTGCTGCAGGCACTGGCCTCTTCGTAGAAACCTGGTTAATGCAGGTCTTGTCTTTTTCAAACATTAGAAACATTTTTTTAAACACTAGAAATGGCAGTGTCCAAAACAAAGAAAAAAAGCTGCAGATAGAACTAGTGTGAACCACGGGTGCCCAAAGGAAGGAACACAGTACATTGACTTTGTGACTACTGGAGTCTAATCCAGCTGGAGTTGGATTTGAGCAGGGCCAGGTAAGAAATCCTGTGTGTTTCCTGCAGGACAGAGTGTTCTGGACTGACCTGGAGAACGAAGCAATCTTCAGTGCAAACAGGCTGAATGGTTTGGACATCTCCGTGTTGGCAGAGAATCTCAATAATCCACATGACATCGTGATATTTCACGAACTAAAGCAGCCCAAAGGTAAGACATCCTCGGGGTATCATGGCCCTAAATCAGGTTCATTTAGTTAGTAAATGAAATGCTTCCTGATGGTTCTTGATGAAAGAGAAAGCACAAGTAATAATGTGAAATCAATGCCTGATGTTTGAAGTTCCTGCATAATTAATGCAGCAGTAACATTTATTGAGAAGTCTGCAGTTTGTTAATAGCTGTTTAATTAGCATCTTTGATAATGGTGAGTTACTTGTCTCTGTGATGCTTGCCACTCATTATATACTTGGGTAGTTTTTATAGTAGTCTGTAAGGTTTCACACTAGTCCAAGCTGTAAAGATGATTAAGCAGCCTGATAAATTGAGGTAGGGAGTGGAAGAGAGTCTTCTTAGAGAACCTGGTATTTCTTTGCCAAGAAAAAGAAATAAATAATTAGGAAAATAACTTGTCTTTTCCTCTATCCTTGAACAGCTCCAGATTCCTGTGAGCTCAGCCCCCAGCCAAACGGAGGCTGCGAGTATTTGTGTCTTCCTGCACCTCAGATCTCTCCCCATTCCCCCAAGTACACGTGTGCCTGTCCTGACAATATGTGGCTGGGTCCTGACATGAAAAAATGCTACAAAGGTAAATAGAATCACTTCACTGTTCCAACAAAATCACAGTTACAGTGAAGATATTTCTTGATGGTGGAACACAACCCCTGCCTTTTGTATTCTGCTACTTGCTGCCTTCTGAACACAGCACTCTGATGTCCTTCATACACAGCACTCTGGTGTCCTTCATTGAAAGCTTGCTTGTTTTTGAAAGCATAACCAGAAAAAGATATAGCAGAGAGAGGAAAAAGGGATAAGGCACAGCTCTGAAACTGTGAATGGTCAATAAATCATTAAAATTTGCCACGTTATTGCCCTGTAGATTCTGGATCTGGAGAGGCCACAGTCATTGCTGATCATATCCTGAAGAGACGAGTGGTTTCAGTGTAGTTTTCCCTAACATGCAAACAGTTCCTAGTACAAATTCAGTATCTTCTGAGGTACTGAAAAAATCCACTGATTTTTGAACAACTTAACTACCTTCTATCCAGAGTGCTTTACTACTATTAAGAAATAAAGCTTGACTTCAGGAAATAATTTCTGTAGATCTAGGCAGAGAACTATCAATAGTGTGGCTACCTGGTAAATATAATCGGAATTTGGTTTCTGCTTCTCCCCAGATTTGTATCACCATTTGTGATTTGCTTTGGGTACTTGCTTTAACCAAATGTCACTGTTGTTCTTGCTTTTCAGATCTTCCAACTACTTCAACCACTGTCCCGGTTTCTACAACCGCAGCGTCCCGTACTGCTGGTACCACAGCCACCACAGCTGTAACTGGCAGTGCCAATAACACCACTGAAGTCATCCCCAGGGCTGTATCAGAAGCTACGATTACCACCCCAAGTTTCCATTTACCTTCTGCCACATCCATCCTGATAGATTCTGAGATGACCACTGGAAACAGCAATTTATCACAGCACTGTAAGAGAATGAGATTCCTCTTTTCTTTCTCTCTCTATACACCATATCACAGATCTCCTGCACTGGGGGGAGACCTGACCTCCCAGCTGAGTTACAAACAGGTCAGGTGCAGGCACATCCTGTTGCATAGCAGGAGAAATCAGGTACTCTTTCTGCAGACATCTCTGTTGTGATGGCTGATGTGACTCCAGTCACTGAGGATGTTAAGGAACTTATGTCAGGTGTTCATCCAACACACATGAAATGGACTTGTGCCCAGTGCTCATTCATCCCAGCTTCAGGGCTGGTTGTAGTGCCACATACTGTAATAGGGTGGATGCTTCCATAGGTGTTTCACCTATTTTAATTACTTGTTTAATTATTAATGTGATCCAGCCCAAGTTGTGGGTGAAAAATGCCTCCTGTCCAGCTTTAGCCCTGTTTGAGATTACTGCAGCCCAAGCCAAGCTGTGTTTGTTTTGCGTGGCTGTGCTCTGCATGTTAACGTGGCCCAATGCACGCCACACGTTTGAAGTTTTGCGTTACATATCAGTGCCTCAGTGCTAACAGGTGAGTGATCCCTCTAGAGCGTGTTGCCAAGGCAAAGGAGAAAAGCTGAACTGCTTTTGGAAAAAAAACCAGATCAGGTCCAGAGAGAAGACTTTACTCGTTGGGACTGCCACTTAGGACCTCAAACAGATCTAGATTGCTTTAAAAACAGTACAATACTTCCCCCCCCCCCCCGAAACGTTTCACTGAGCAGAATGGGCAGTTTCCATTGCATCTGGAAAGCAAAACTAAACCATCCCAGTCTGACCTGGGCGCCCATTTGTAGGGACAGTGACACAGCACACTTGGTACTGCGTGTGGCAAAGCAGAAGCCCATTTCTAACATCCATTCTTTAAGTTCTTTTTGTGCAAATTTCTTTCAAATGCAATAATTAACTTCATAAGCAGCCGTGGAAGCAAGGTGCTTTCATTGTCCACATTTGATTTAGTCTGGCTTATTGTTAAGTAAATAACAATGTAATAGAACAACCTGCCACAGGGAAGTGTTTAAAAGGAAAAATTGCCTTTTCATTTTCATGTAGTGGTATATCAAAAGACAAACTACAGTCAGTTCCCCTCAATGGCTGCTATTTTAGCAAAAATAAATTTTCTGTGCTGATCCCCTATTATAAAAGCTCAGAGCAAACATTTTAAAGTATGTAAATTGAAAGCTATATTGATTTTTATTTTTTTTTATTAAATTATTTTTCCCTATAATTGTTTTTTTTTCCTCTTGTAACTACAATATTGAGTTTTGGGGTTATTCTTGCATGCTGAGGCAGGCTGCAGCAGTGTGTGATACATGTGTAGACTATCTCCTTAGCTGAAATTAAAAAAAAAATTAAAAGAAAAGCAGTGCAGATGGCTTTGAGCTACATTCTTTTTCTGACAGCTCAATAAATCATCAATTGTGTCAGTACTAGGAAGTGTTGTACTGTGGATTTTTAAGAGCACTATTCACCATCCCTTGATCCATGCACAGAATTGCCTTTGAACATCACGTTTTGTAAAACCGGCCTCCTTTTTTGTACTTGAAAATCAGAAGGCACAAAGCAATTAGAGACACAAAGTAATTAGAGGCATAAGTACAGTCACTCATCTCTGGCTGGAGCTTCGCTGTCTGGTAACGCTTCACTGAGCACTTCCCTTCACTGGGGAGCTGCATGCTCTCCTGGTGTGTAGTTTACAACCCTCCAGTGCAGCAGCACTTCCTGGCCAGGCTGTCGATTGCTCCTGAGAAGAAACAGCTCAGCTTAGCCCAGGTTTGTGCGTTTGTGCTTTTTGTGCTTCTCTGTAATAACTTTATTACAAAAACTTTTGTAAATTCTTTGATTACAAAAGCTTTCTGATGGGCAGAGCAACATCAATACTAACATAAAACATTCTTAACACAACATAGCTGTAAAACCAGCAAATGAGTTAAATGATCAGAACTACTTCTGTAATTACAGATGCAAATAATGACCAAGGCTTTGATTCAACTGTGACAGCAGCAGTGATTGGAATCGTCATCCCCGTCGGTAAGCTGGGTTCAGGTTAACTTGTTGACTAAGGTTAACTTTGAAGGAGATCATTAAAAATGTTTGTGTAGATACACTCTCCTGATTGTCAGGGTTTGGGGTGGGAAAGAGTACAGGAACTGTTGAAATTGGGAGAAGTAGACTGGCTTTGAGAAAAATTGTACAAGGATGGATATCTGCTTGGGAACATCCCGGCAGATCCATGCCCTCCCCACAAAACTGGCTAATAGCCCTTTCTTTCCCCTCCCCCCAGTGGTCATTGGCTTGCTGTGCATGGGGGGATACCTCATCTGGAGGAACTGGAAACGGAAGAATACGAAAAGCATGAATTTCGATAACCCAGTGTACAGGAAGACAACAGAAGAGGAAGATGAAGATGAAATCCACATTGGGCGGACGGCCCAAATTGGCCACGTCTACCCAGCGGTAAGTGTCTGAGGGAACTGCTGATGGAGAAGATTAATCTTGTTCAGAGTTTAGATACAGAATTATCTCCAGCTGATTACAGCATTGGTTATGTGCCATATAGTGACGAACCCCAGAACTTTAATAATCATTGAACAGGCAGAAGCCTCAACTTCTAGGCAGCTCATGGAGTTGTCTTAGAATATAGTGGTCTATATATTAAGATATTCTGCTCAAAGGAAGAGTATTTGTTCTGAACGAATTATGTAGTAAACTGCAAGTGTAAAGCTGGCTCTCTCATGAGCTCAGGATGTGACACCCCATTACTTACCCTCTACTGGATTCTGTTATATCTGTGCTGAGACTGCTACCAGGTGTCTGAACTATCTTAAGGATAACTTTGAGTTTCTCTATGAAGCAGGGAGAATATTTTCTGTATAACTGTGAAGAGGACTTGGATTCCTCTGAATAAGGAATGAGGTTCTGTGAGAAGTTAAGGAAATTTGCCTTGGCAAGATTAAGCTTTACAAAGAGCAAACACTCACTTTGATAGCGAGTCCTGTGTATGCAGAAGAAAGAGAACCTGTTCTGCATGGCAGTTTGTCTGTAAAGGAGCCTCCTCCCAAGCAGCAGCCCTGGCAAGAAGAAGCATTGTCAGTTATAACTGCACTGTATTTTTAGAAGAGAACATGAAGATCTGTAATTAATGAGTGCAGGCAATATAGTGTCTATTGGCAGGCAGGCACATAGGTAATGCCATATATTTAGATCTAAAAGCCTGCTAAAGATCACACCAGAGGAGGTGTCATCCTTACAAGGAGCTTTATCCATCCAACACCTCTTCAGTAACACCTGAGTGAGTGACCCCATTGAGGGAGAAGACTCAGCTCAAAACTAGATTTCAGTCACCAGTACAGCAGGGACAACACTGAGATTTTTAACAGGAAATCCAAGTTAGCAACAGTGTCAGAATGTGGTTCTAATGCATCAAAGTTCACAAGTCACAGACTTTCTCCTCAAGTGTGTGTTTCTCCCTTCCAGCGGGTGGCATTAAGCATAGAAGATGACGGGTTGCCATGAGGATGAAGCTGCTGCTCCACGCAACACACTGAACAAATTCGCTCTGGATCTCAGAACTTGCTTCTTCTTCTTAATTGTTATTTATGTTGCAGAAGGGTAACCACAAAGTTATAATGAACTGCAAACATCCAAAGGATGTGAGAGTTTTGTATGTATAATCTTTTATACACGATTTAACTTGTTGCACTACCCATTTGTGATAGTGAATAAGCGACAGCTGAGCTACTAACTCGATGTACATAACCAGCCAGGCTGAAGGTTTGGTAGCTATTGCTTTATTTTAAGACTATATTTATAGATATTTTGTAAATATGTTGAATATGCTTTGTGGCTATCTATCAACATAAGTAAAACAAATCCTGTACAGGCAGTTTAGAAATATTTATTAACAAAATCTGGATTATAAGATCTGTAAATATAGTAGAGGGGTGAGAGTATTTATTTTTTGTATGTTTGGCTTGCTGTGCATAGATGATCTGTGTATATATCTATCTAGGCTAGATAGATATATAGGCATATAAATATATACATATATATAAAAATATATACATATATTTTAAAACTACTAGCCTACGTTTATGAAAATTAGGGATAACTGGATTTTAAAGGATGTTTGAGAAGTTTGCTTTGAAATCTAGAGACACTAAGTAAGAGGGAGCTGTACTGTGAGACAGCTGACAGCTGAAGCACTCCCATAGCAGAGCTCCTGTCTGCAGGCTGGTGAGCAAGAGCTGCTTCTTCATTTCCTGGTCTACCCAGAAAGATCCATCTGCAGGGCTTTTAACTGAAGGGCTCTCTTGCACCATCTCAGGCAGGAGAAACTCCTACAGCACCCAGTGGTTTTCTTGTTTTGTATTGTTGCTTTTTACAGCTTGGTACAAAACTTGATTTGGCTTTTGTTTGTTTGTTGTTTTTAAATGTAAATCTAAATGCTTTTCCCCACTGGGAACCTTGAACCTCTCAAATGAGCTTAGAATTAGCACAAACAAAAGATTTACCTGTATACTTTCATACAGCCAGTGTGAGCACTCACACCTGGCTCACTGGGGGGAAAAACTCCACAGTAACAGAAGTTAATTCTGTCCCTCCTTGCCCTTTCCCCTGCTCATAAGAGTTCAAATTTAGGTAATGGCAGTGTCTTAGTTCATCACCTGTAGAATTCTTTGAAGTGCAGCAATTACCTTCCAAATCACTGCCAATGGGACAGCCATGGCCGATCTCCCGCACCACAGAGCACCAGGGATGGAGGTTGGAAGTTCACAGCCTTACCAGTATCTTTGGCTGGGTCATCCTGCACCTTGCAGAAAAAGGGTTTTCCCCCATCTTGTTCCGTAAGATTCCCAGGGAATTCTGTGAAAAGAGAATACACTCACCTAGCATTGCATAATGGAATTGCACCTCCCAAACTGTACCGAAACCCAGCCCAAATAGGTTTGGGGGTTTTTTTTCCATTTTTCTTTTGTTTTTCTTTCTTCTAGAATAAATTCAGAGTGTAACGTGAGCTGGAAGTTGGTTCTTGACTAAGAAAAGGAAGAAAGTGTCTAAAGGCCTAATAATGCATTAACGACAGAATACACACGCTCAAAATACTTAATGGCCTGCACAGACAATATATAAATAATCAAGCATCCTTCTATTCAAATTATAGATTTTAAGGCAGTGAAAAAATGACTGATATCCAATTATTGTTTCTACAAATCCATGCACTGTGTACATGAAGGAAAAAACGGGACAAGGCTGTATGTGATAACACTGTAACTAACAGACAAATGTAAATATATTTGAGAGTTCTACAGTTTTGATACTTTTTTAAGAACACACACAAAAACCAACCTGTATAAACCCTGTATAAAAGGCTGCAGTGTTTTTCAAACTGTTGTAAATGAACTCAGTGTGCAGTGTTGATTTCAACCTTTACAGATTTATTACTACTGAAAAGTCAAACACCAAATTTGTTTTTTAAGAAATTAATTATTTTAAATAATGGTTCAGATTGTTAGGATGATATTTAACATTGTAATCATTGCTGATCTCTGTCTTGTCATATTGAAGTTCTGTTAGAGTAAGTTCTTGCTTGGTGCCTTTGTGTTCCAGTTTTTATGTTACAGAGAGGAGGAGCAGGGAGGGGCGGGGGAGGGATCTGACTGTGTAACACTTGCTGTACTGACATCAATATGGATTACTGAAACCAAATGAACGCGTTTCTAAAACAGTGCACTGTTTCTATAGAAAGATTAAATTTTTTTATCTGGGACTACTGAGCTAATTACTTTATAGTGCTTAAAATGCTGTCCTAGACCAGGGACCACATCATACTTTGGTCTGAGTTTTCCTTACCTTACCCCTGAATTGTCCGATAGCCTCAGTTGGAGACATGAGTGACTCAGAACTGAATGCACAGTGCCACCACTGGAAGGACTCTGAGGGAGAAAGACAGAAACTTAGATGTGGGATACATAACCCATAACCCACCCTTTAGATTCCAGCCACAGTCCATTTGCACATTAACATGCTGGGTGCACAGTGGCCAGCTCAAAACACTGATTAACAAAACACCCACCCTCACACAGTCCCTCATACCAACAGCACCTACCAGAAGAAACCAGCAAGCACTAGCTAAGGCTATGTTCTTAGCTCTTACAGAGGATTAGTAATGCTAACTTAGAGCTGAACCTATGCATCAGCAAGCACAATGAGCAGTAGCATGATTTTTAAAATTAAAATATTTTTCAAATTACTTGCAGCATTCAGCTTTCACTGTGTATCTCAGTGGGAGAACATTTTCTTAAGGGAGTAGCTGCAGCTGCCTGCTAAGTTGTCCACACTTTTCAGGAAACCATTGTCATCTTGTTAGGCATGAGGAGGCAACCACCTTCACAGAGAGCTGGAAGATAAGACTGTAACAAGCAAATCCCCAGATATTTGATAGGCCCTGGCCTGAGTACATGGATGGCTCAGGCAGGATTAGAGCAAAGACAAAGCTGAACAGATGCTTTTGGGTTTGTCTTCAGTTCTTCAGTCCTTGTCTACAGGCTACAAAGTCAGGTGGAAGAGCAGAGGCTGTAACTACAGTGGGCCAGGCACAACTGACATTCCACTTTAGCCTATTCAGGATTTTATGTGCTGGCACTTACTTACTCATTAGATTTTATAAAGGAATTTTAAGCTCCAAGTGCATCCACACAGGTGCTGCTGACAGAAGAAACGCAGGCAACTATAAGAAAAAAATACACCGGGTAACTTTTTATACATGAATTCATGTCAGCCTTTGGCACCTGGTCATTAGCACTGGTACTTGGCATAAAGCAAAAAATATTTGGCAGTTTGAAAATTATGCTCACGTATAATTATTGTGCTGGCATTCACTATACTCAACAAGACTACTTGAAGAACTGCATGGTAATTTCTGATAAAAAGACAGGCAGCTCCTCAAGCCACTGCTGCACGCTACTATGACAACAGGGCAAGAACAAAAATGATTGCTTTCTTTTCTACCAGTACGCTAAAATTAAGCCTTTCCCCACTGACACTCTTGGCTAACACCTCTGATTTGATGAGCATACTGAACTGTGTCTTTTTTAGTTCCTTTTTAATCACCCCAAAGACTGCTGGAGTAAAACTGAAGTCAAACGGTCAGTGATGAGCTGTCTGTAAAGAAAAAAAGGCCATTTCCCTTGCAGAAGAGTCACATGATACCTTTCACATGAGACCTCTATTTTTAAACTTTTTAATGTGATTTTTCTTTCTTCATGCAAAAAACATTGCCTTAGTCAAAGACCATCTGCTTTATATTTAGCTGCCTTTCCTCCACACTCATTCTTTTCCTAATTCATTCTATAAAAATACCCTAAGCTGTAAGTCTCCACCTCACTAACTTCACAGTTTTTGAGGTACTTGGCAAAAAAACGCACACGGTTCTTTACTATATGCAAAACAATTATCCCTCTGTGGCCTTTAAAACCACGTAAAACTATGAATTAGTAAGGTGCAATGCAAACTGGAATGGGCTGCCCAGGGAGGTGGTGGAGTCACCGTCCCTGGGGGTGTTCAAAAAATGGGTTGATGAGACACTTGAGGCCATGGTCTGATGGTCCAATGGTTAGGAATATGATGGGATAAAGGTTGGACTTGATGGCCCTGGAGGTCCCTTCCAACCATAATGTTTCTATAATTCTATGAAACCTAAGCATTTCTGGCTCCTAACAAAGAAAATAATGTTCAGTGTATGGTTTGTTGAGCTCTGTTAAGGAGGATGTGCTCCGAGTACTCACAGGTGTCTCGCGATTGAATCCCTTCTCCTCAATGCCAAACCGTGCTCGCCAGCCACCAGTCTGTCCCCCAGTTCAGCAGTATTGGTTCCACATGCTGGTTCTGACAGATTCAGAGGGGACGCTTACAAAAGTGTCTCAAAGCACCACACTATATGAATGAAAGACAACATTAAGAGTGAGAACCATCACAGAAAAGAAACAAACATTCAAGTCAATAGTTCTAAGAACAAGGTGATGTTCAGGCTAAGACCTTGAAACACTTAGTTCAGCATTACTTTTTTCAGTCAGAAGATACTCAAGGATGTCTTCTAGTTTTTCTGGCACAAGACTCAGAAATTATGTATGCCAGGGGAAAAGGGGAAAAAATGTATCAGCGTATGATCACCTGCAGCATTCTTGAGAGTGTACAAGGGTAACACCTACCTTGAATAAAGAGCTAATTTTCAAGGACTACATTAGTTCTCAATAAAATGTGTTTGCTATATATTTACAATGCTAAAAAAGATCTGTTAGAGGTAGCTACAGAGAAGACATTTGGGAGGAAGTCTTTATTTTAACCTGCACTGGACATTTTCATTGGTATTTCTTTATCACAGACTTAATTTTCAATCTTGGTCTGCAAGGCAGATTAGGGAGAGAGATTCTTACCTCTGCAGATATGTGAAAAAAAATCAGATGGAAATGTACATAAGCTTAAGGTGGGAGGTGGAGACAAGGAGAAGGGAGAGGGGACAGGAGAGGAAACTGCAGAAACACAGCCAGCTTCAATTCCACTATGCAAATACTTTTCCTCTAGACTGTTCTGTTTTTTCACCAACTTGCATACTTTTAACTACACTTCAAACTAAAGAGAACTTGGAATTACCATCATTTTGCATTAAGAACAGGAAAAGCCTGGTGAAAAAATATTTAATGTTTATTCAGTTTGTAAATTACTCAGGACTGGCAGAATGTCTTCACCTGTTTCCATTATCTTTACAGACACCAGTACTACCCCTCTATGCCAAAAGCAGTAACAAAAATCCTCTTACACTATATAAATACTACATCAAAAAGCTTCTCAATAAGAACTAAGATGTTACCCTACAGAGTATCATTGTACTAATAATGGTGAGTTTTATTCTGCATTGCGTTTCTCTGACTCCAGGTAGTATTTTCTGAGCAGAGAAAATTCGATGGTTTGAGGAGTTTGAAGGGTCACAAGTTTTTGGGTTGGTATTTCCAACTTGTTTGGTTTGGTTTAGCTATGACCAGTCCTGCAAGCCCTGAACTGGTTCCTTTCTCCCAGATGCTTTCACTCCTGAGATGCCCTCATATTTTCTTGGTTAGATCTCTACTAGAAATCAGGGATTTTATTAAAGAAGGAAAAAAAAGAGAGAGAAAATAGATTGAGTCATTAGAAAGCCTTTAGCTCTTGGAGCAGCTTCATGGTGAGAAGTTGGAGGTCAATGAACCAATAAGAATGTCAATACTCGGTCACTGTCCTCTGCTGACACTTCATTTTGAGACAGATAATGCAATTCACTCCCCTGAGGAAAGACACTTGGGCAGGAATCTCTTTGAGCTCTTGCACAGTGAACAAAATATGAGAAAAAAAAAAATCTACGTGAATCTACGTGGTGCACCAAGCTAGCACAGCCAAGACATTCCAGTTTCTATAACACAAGTAAAACAAAGATGTGATCATATGCAGGTGCCTCTAACATATGAGACTGCATGACAGAGTACCCAGCTGGAGCTGGGCTGACTTGGCATAGGTGAAGTTAGGGGGGGAAAAAAAGAGGAAAAAAAAATGCAAGAAAGAAAAGAAATTCAACTTCAGTAGAAATAATGCCATTTTAATGGACCATGGAGCCTCAGGTACCCAGTAAGAAGATGACCTTTCCTCCAGTACTGAAATAACAAAGCCATAGAACACAAACGGTGATAAACCAACTTTACAACATCAATTTATGTGAGGATAAAAGAACAGAAGATGTGACCTTTTCTTTACTATTAAATAAGACAAATCCATTCTACTGAAGTCTTCTTTCTGAACGTAAGTTATTGCCTGACCTTTCTAATTCCACTGCAGGATGCAAAGTGACTGGGCAAGCATTTAAGCTCTTTTGTTCTTCCTAAGTCAGAGTTTTCTGTCACCATAGAGGAGAAATGGTGCATACCTTTCCTAACCTCAACATGGGAGCCTCTATAGGTGCCATCAGAGATCTGCAACATCTCCCTCACAGATCACATAAGCTAGCAAGCCACCAAGGCTGCTGCTGAAATGGGAGCAGATACCTGGGCTACAGGCCCAGAGGCCAAAGGTGATGAGGGCTGGCACGTGAGGTGCCATCCAAACCAGCCCTGTGGATCCCAAATGCACAAGTACCAGCTCACAGCCTGGATGATGAAGATCATTAACAGTGAGATATGTCTGTGGGATGTTATATCTATAATGTCAACATTGCCACATTGTGTCTGTTATGCCAACACTGAGATACTGTACCTGATACTGGTAGCATTTTGTATGATTCTCTCAAAGAATCAGAAGCACAAAATACATTTCCTGAAATTATCCTTTTCTGTGGTACTACCACAAGAGGAGGTCCTGATGACTTACTGAATTCTCTACACAAACTGTTTTATTAAATCAAAATATCATGTAAATTAATGACAATTACATAATTAATGTAACGATAGTCTAAACATCATTTTACCTGTAATTTTTCTCTTGTAGGGGCAGTCCCCAAGTATTGCTCAACAGATGGATGCTGCAGTCTGGGATAACTGCAAAATAGGTTTATTCATTGAAAATAGAAACGTGTCATCATTTCCAATCCTTTTAATCCCAAGAGCCATCTGTGGGCAAGATGGGTTTTTTTTGATGTAGAAAAAAACATATGCATATGCACTTGTGCATGTGAAATACATAAAAATATATGCATTAATTCACTAAGCTGCCATCCACCACTTTGTTAGTAAGGTTGGTTTATATTGATTATAAATAAAATAAAGATTGACACCACAACTGTCAGTAAGGTGCTGCTTGTGCACAGTCCCCATGGTTTAACAGGATACACTCACAGTAACCCTGACTGACTGGAAATCAAGAGTAATTTTCTGAGAGAGCGTCAAATCACTTCACTAATAAGATCTACACACACAGAAGTAACTCCCTCACTTCTGGAAGGGGATTAGTTTACTACAGTCAGTATCACCATTTTCATCCCAGTTTGGGTTTCCATCTTCTTGTTTCCTTTTTTATCACTGAAAAAAATGCCAGTGACATGAAACAGAACCAATCTGATGGCTCCTAGAGGCAGGAGGGCAGTTATGCACAACAAAGTAGACTCTTGGAAAAGACGACCAAGAACTCTCCGAGATCAGGGGCAGTGAGCTGGAGGACAGCAGGACTGAGAACTGTATCTCCTAGCTATCAAAGTGCTCAAAACATAGAATATGGAATTATATGCCTCCGTGCAGTAGGGAAGGGACAGTCTTTTGCCAAAAAGGGTATAAGGAATAAATACTGGTACACTTACAGATGAAGGATAAAGAGCATTAGTGAGCAAAGATGCACAAGAGGCCCTGTATGACCCGATTTCAGGGCCTGCCTATCTATTGCTTCCAACAGCTGTGAGACCCCTGAACAAAAGTCACGGGGTACTGCGAAAGGGCACGTTTACTGATAAAGCAGTCTTTTTCTGGATAAAGAAGAAAAAGGTTGTCATGGCAACCCTGAATTCAGCACATCACCTGCACATCAAACCTATCTGCGAGGGCTGTCTTGAAAGTTGAGGGTTTGCCTGTGCCTTGCTAGGGATCCCTGAAAATTACATAAAGGTTTTACAAGTAAGGATTGTGCAGGAAATGCATGTTATTTCTGCATCCACCAGATCAAGGGCTGCTCGAAGGTACACTTATCTATGTAAAAGCAAAGTGATATATTTTTCTTGACCTAAGTTTTCAAACAGCTGTACAGACTGGAAAATCTGATGCATGCAGGGAACAAGTAAGGCCTGGCAGATTTCTGTGAGAAGACAGAACACACCAGAGGTCTCTACCTTTCTGCTAATGAAGCTTTAGGTCTGGATCTCTTGATCTACTAGTCTAGTTTCCTTCTTTACAGAAAAAGGGAAAAGCAAAGAACCAAATATTGGAATCAAAGATGTTGGAAGAACATGAGTTGTTTAGAGGAGACGACAGACATTAAAAAAAATGACATGCAAAACCAATTTAAAAGTATGCAGAAACACAGGTAAAAGTGTTAGAAAGAAAATCCAATTCAGCCTCTTGTCAGAGCATAACAGAGAACATGAGGTCTGCTTAGAGCAGCATAAGCATGTCTCTAAAGGTAAAATTTAAAAGTTTCTGTGCATATGCACTGCCCCAGGTCTCTCACCTCCGCGAAGTCTGTGAAATTCTGGTGTGTCAAGGGCTCTGTCAGGTGATCAAAACCTGGATTCGTTAAACCACCTCAAATAAAAGAAAAAAACAATTAGCACAATGTTTACTGAAGACAAAGCAAGGCCACATGGTAGCAAGCAAAAGCTGCTTAGCAGCCCAGGTCTGAAGTATCATCTTGAGCAGCTCAACACAACCAAGATGTCCTTTCAAGTGACATGGACCAGAACCTGGACATTCCAATTAAAGAGGTGAAATGTTCAATACTCCTTTGATTATTTCCACAGACATACAGCCCTTTGTAGACACAACCCAACCTTAGAGGAAGGTCATGAGCTAAAGATTAAATAAATACCTTTGCTTCTGGCCTCTTGGGGAACCTTCAAACAGTTTGGCAGATTTGTTTAAATTGGCTTCCACAGAAATACATAAACAGAATACGGCACTTGGCTAATTTCTAAATGAGGAGCTTGAAACGTGCAGTGATGCAGGATACCTCTCTCCTATGTAACACCAACATTTTGGGGGAAGTACTTAGAGGACAATTCACAAAGGCTAAATGCAGTCAAGATGTGCCAGATTCTTTCTGCATCTCAGAAAAAACCACTGGAGACACACTTCCCCATGCCAGCCCTCCTAAGTATCTCTGTAAAATCCTGAAGTGAGAGTTAACACACTTCTGTTCTTATATAAGAGTAAATAATATTTTGTGTAGGTTGAAGCCACAGTTCTACCATAAGAAAATGCAATTTAAGTATTATTTATTTTTCTTAATTATTTGTGGAAATGAACCACAATGAGGTGGATTCCACACCCCTGTTGCTCTTTCAATTAGCAGTTCTAGTACACCAACTCCTAGTGCTGCTGAGCCAAACAGGTTAGAACCAAGCAGATCCATATGGGGACTGACTTTTCAAATGAGGAAGTGAAATACATTACAAACTTGCATTTGCCCCAGAAGCAATCTACAGAAAAAGCAGAGAATCAAAATCAATCAGAATCAAAAAGCTTCATTAAATGTCACAAAGGGAGTCACGTGAGAGAGAGCTGTTCTTGTCTGAGGACAAGGGGATGAACTCAGCAACTCCTGGCAGTCCCATCCAGTCCTGTTTTCTATGTATTTCCATTCATCTTTCTCTTTTTCAGACACCCATTTACACATCTGAGACCCTACCAGACTTGGGGTTTTTTTCTTCTAACACGGATACCAATATACTGCATTTTTGTTTAGTTACTCATCTCCAGCAAGCTTTGTCTCACACGAAGGATGTGCCTTTGCAAAGAACATCTCTCAGCCAGCAGCTGGCACCAGCACAGCAGGGAGGACCTGACCTCAGGGAGCAATAAGGTCGTTCCACTTGGCACCAAAGCAGCAGAATTACTTCTTACAGACCTGTATTTTTAACCAAATAGATAAAACTTATCCATATCGCAATTTCAAGATACAAAAGGGGATGTATTTTCTATGTAGTGTATTATGATGAACAGTTTAGTATTAACACAGAAACCCACAGTCAGTTTGTCTCTCACGGCCACACCAGACTGCCGACTCAGCTATATTTTGATACTAATTATCTTTCACACAATGCAGAGGCATGCAAATTAACATGCTTCAAAACTAGAGTATAATTCTCTTCCCAGCAACTAAAGTAACACAGGTGCAACAGGGATCGCTGTACCGTGCAACACACTAAATGCTATCACAAACATTTTAAAGAAACATTTTAAGAATTTATTAACTTCCAAATATTATATTACTTTAGTCAGTGAAAGGGAATCAGTAAGAATTAAAGCCTCTGCAGATACAAGGAAAAGCAACTGCATGCAATTCTGCACGTTCAGAACAAACTTGCACAACTTACAGACATGAGAAATATCAGAAAAGAACCTGACTTATTTGGAACTTGTGACAAAAAAAATCTGTCGGCAATTCTCCAAAGTGTTCAATGCTTCTAGTGAAGAGCAAATAAAAACAGCAGGAGTACAACTATTTCCTGAGCAAGTTCTCAGGAAAATGCAAGCAATTCATAAACCTTGCAACCTCAAAACTAAGCTAAATTAGGGATCCAAAGTAGGTTGATTTCTTGGAGCTTTTAACTGACGTGAGAAAAAAAACCCACAAAACCAACAAATAGAAATACTCGGAGCATGTTTACCCGATTTCTCCAGTTCCACCAGGCCCCTACTCCCCAGTACCTGCTCCCCATAAGTCAGAAGTGAAAATCATGTATATTTTGCTCTTCTTAAAACAACAAAAGAACACAAAAACCTTATAAACCTGTATCAGTATCAAGATTTGACATGCACATTTTTACATTACAGTCCTTCTATCACATCTAAAATAATAATGCCAAAAATGTGTATTTATGGAGATAACTTCTTCAGAGACAGAACAATTACCACTTGTACATGCTTTTAACAGAATGAAAAGCACTACAATCCACACATTTCAGTCTTTCACAACAAATACAGCCTCAAGCCAATGCACTCAAGCGTAGCATGCCTTTCCACTACAAATGTGTCAAGGTAACCCAAACAGCACTGTGGTAGCAATACGCTCCCTCTTGTAATGCCATCAAACATGACATTTAAGAAGACAAAAAAACTAATACAGAGCAAAAAACATGTTTACCTCACCCATAATATGCATTCATCATAAAATACGTTAGGATTAGTACACAGAATTCAGACATTTGACACCTTCCAGATGAATTTAAATGCAAGTTCTCAGGATAACTCATATCCCAGTCTGTTCTTCCTTCCAACACAGTGATTTAAACAACAATGCACTAAGCAGGGATATTCCTGAAAAACAATTTAGACAATTACAATAGAGTCATTCTCTCACAAAAAAACCTCCTGAACTTGAAGTCCAACCAGACAGTACTTGCAGAACATACAGAGTTTTTATTTGGTATTACCTTTAGGTCAGACAACCAAGTTCATATAACAAGCAGGGTCATAGTTCTGCCAAAAATCCTTCAACCTGATGTAAATACAAATGTTAAAACACTAAGCTCGTGTTTTAACTTCTTTGCACTACCCGCAGATGTTAAGAAAGCAATTGGTTAGCTATTTTTTCTACTCAAGGTCAACTTTTCGATATTCTGTAGAATGGGAGTTTATGCAGAATTCAAGCACAAAGATATGAAAAATAATGAATCCTTTTCCACAATTATACAGCTACTACTGAGAGTCTGCCTAAACCCAGGGCACTATGGCCAAGAAGTCGGTAATTCTCTACCACCTCTTTTAAACATAAACAGCCCTTTGAGATTCCAAAAGATCGTAACTTTTCTTGAATGAATACACTTTAGAAACTACCTATAACCAGTTAAACTGTGAGAGGATTGAAGAAAAACCACACAGTGACGACGCAGGAGTGCATTATCTGTTCAAGAGTGAGCCTTAAACCTTTCACCTCCTTCTACATTCTTTCAAATTTTCTTCTCTCACTCTTGGTGAGTCTATAATTGTTCCTTATTTTGTGTGCTCCCAGTGAATAGCATCTTTAGGTCCAAGTAATTTAAGTAAAACAAGAAAGATTCAATTTCTTTGCTCCATTATTTAAATCCAATGATGTCCTAAATATAGATCCAAAGTAGACAGTGTTACTAACAGAATTACTTTATTCTATTTTATGAGTGCCTAGATTTAAACATTCATCTTTTTTCCAGAAAATTACTGTATTGCCTCTCACTGTAATAATTCTTGCTAAAACCAATCAACCACCAATCCCACCATTTTTTGGTTTTGGCTGTGTTAGTGAAAGTTTAGAGCTTCTTCCTAGTCAGAAGAAGAAGCCAGATCACAAAATGTGCAGGGCTTCTGAAAAACAAACTACAGCCAATTCTGATCTGTCAGTGGGCAGTTCAGTCAGTTTACAGATGAATCATGTCTAGATGTGGACACCTAGGGCTTTCCTCCACACAGAATCAACCCAGATCAAAAGCTTTATTTGGTTTTTTACACTACGCCACACAAAAGCCTATGTTATTTCCACAGACAGATTAGATCTGGAATCAGTCCAGCTATTCCCACTCTTTTCACAGCAGTAACATTGCCAGACCTAACCTTGCTGGAACTCTAAAGACAAGTGAGCTTCATTACCCCTGCCCTAACTGCCTACACCTGGGCGTGAGCAGCACCACCTGAATGAAAACAAGTCCACAGTACAAAATGTCCTCCTCCATTCCATGTCCTCAATAAAAAGTGTCCTTTGCAGTGACCAGCACAAGAGATACTCTATTTCTGTATTTTTCTTTCAGAAAGAAGTATTTTACCAAAGAGCATGTCCCCAGCAAATTATTCCCTTTCTCCCAGCAGTTCCCCAAAGACCAAAAAGACAGATACTACCATTTACTCTCCAACCTCAGCGCTCCACTGGTGAGGGCAACTCAAACCAGTACAGGGCAACTCAACAAACCAGCACAGGGGGACCTCAGCAAACCAGCACAAGGGGACCTCAGCAAACCAGCACAGGGGACCTCAGCAAACCAGCACAAGGGGACCTCAGCAAACCAGCACAGGGGTAACTCAACAAACCAGCACAGGGGTAACTCAACAAACCAGCACAAGGGGACCTCA